>JAJPUD010015537.1:15079-37039 GCA_023553655.1 Myrmecobius fasciatus | reverse complement strand
GAGAGAGAGAGAGAGAGAGAGAGAGAGAGAGAGAGAGAGAGAGAGATCAAAATATAGAATTACCACACTATGATCATCTTTCCATGTTGTTCCTTTGGGCTCACAGTAGACTTTCCCTTTTGGTTTTGTGTAACCTTCATGGATTTTAACCATGAATTCTCTCAGGCTTTAATAATTAAAATCTGGAAAGTGACTGTCTCTTAGGCTATCATAACAGGCACAAAACTAGAACTTGGGCCTCTAAATTGTCTGCATTTCTTCTGTCTGTGTTGTTCATTAAAGCTTAAATACAGCAAATGGACCTCAGAGAACAACTCTCCAGAGGGATGTGAAAAAGGAAATATGATCATGTGACGTCTCCATTTGTTATGTCTTTGCATCTGATGAGGTTTTGGGGTTGTTGTTGTTTTATCAGCAATATGAAAAACATACCTTTTAGCTGACACAATAAAAAATATACCATTTAAAAATAAATAATGCATGGTGTTTCCAATACATCTTTCAAAACCCATAAACAAATATCTTATTTCAATTATTCTATCAGCTCTCTTAGCTACAATATACCTGTTTTCCTGCTTGATCCTCTCCCCTGGTCTTATTTCTTCCTTTTTTTTTATTCCCCACCCCCAACAATTTTAAATTTGCTTGCTGTGAGAAATTTCTTCTTGGTGGTAGCGAACATGGCTATTGTTTTTCCACAAATGTAAAATGACATTATAGCTTATGTCAGTTGCTAAGAAATAACAATTCAACTTCAGACTCTGTGTTTTCATAGTTTTAATAAATATGAGCAAAATATATCTTTTTTTTTGCTTACTGATACTTGTTTCTAACTAGGCAAAACTGCAAAACAAACCAAACCAAATTAAAAAACCATGGATGAGCCCTTTACCCAGGGCTCCTAAAGCAAGAGAGTATTTATTGTAGCTAACTTGTTTCAGGAATTTCATCTGGCCCAAAGGACAATATGTCACTAGGATCATATAAGAATGTCCCTATGTATTTGCCAATAGAATCCCAATAATAAAACACACAAGAAAATTTTCCTTAATAAACTATTTTCGTATTTAACATTCCTCAACAATTGGAGTATTTTCCTTCTGGAAATGTCTTGAAAAGTTCTGTGCTATCCTGAGTGCCTCATGCTATGATGAACAGATACAATTTTCCAATATTTAGTAGAAATGATTCTAGAATAGGTGGACCAAATTCACAATAATATGATGCTTTTTTCCTTTTTTTACATTAGACCAGTGAGTTGTCAAGATAGTTTCCCATTTTATAAGTGAGAAAGCTGAGTTTTGCGAGTTTAAATGACTTATAGCATCATAGAATCCTAAAACTAGAGATATAAAGGACCACAGGAGAAGTTCAACCTCCTTCTTTGTCGGAGGAGGAAACCAAGGTTTAGTGAGGTTAAATGTTAACTAGGATCACACAGGTACTGACACAGGTGAAACTTGTCTTCCGACTTCAGAGCTATGGTATGTATATTCCACTTTGGCATGATGGTCAAATAATAAGGACGTAAGTCCTCAGGCTTTAAATCAGAACCCAACCCAGTGTCTGCTTGGTTATGTTGCCTTTCATCATCCCGATCAATATACTTTTCATAATTGACTTAAATGCAATTCAGCAAACATTTAGTGGCTGTCCAGTATGTGCAAGGCCCTCTGCTAGTGCTTTGGAGGATAAAAAGTGAATAATAAATGGGTACTGCTTAGAGTCTATATTCAGATTAAATTGCACTCTTATTTCATCTTCCCCAGGCAAAACTTTCATAGGTTTTTTGGTCTGTGCAAACAGATCGGTTTTCTTCTCTTATCCTCTATTGTTTTATCTCCAACATGTTATGTTAAAAATTGATTAAGTTGTCATCCCTTGGCAGCTGACCAGCGAGATGTATTAATCTGTGTCTGTTCTTCATTTTTAGGGAGAGACTGAATGTTAACTATTTAGGAAGCCTGATGCAAATGGACATTTTTTTCTTCCTTCAATTCCTCAAAGATCTGTGATTCATTTGGGTGAGTAGACCTTTCACACAGTCTCATCCTCTTGTAGTCAGTACCCTGATGATGAGACCTAGATGACCTTTAGACGAGAGATACAAAGATACAAGAATTACAAAGTCCATTATCAGACCTAACTTGGTAGGATTTTCTGCAGTTTGCTGGTGTTGGCTAAGCTTCAAAATCCATGGCCATTTTCTATGGCAATGAGAACTTTGGTGAAGGGGTATTTTCAGTTTATCAAGGGAAAGATGAGAAGGGAGTATAATGTACTAGATAAAGAGTTAGTTTTATCGTCAAAAAACCAAACCAAACCAAATCAAAATCTGAGTTCATTTCCTTCCCATGATCTATATAATGCTTCCATGTGAGCTAGTTACTTAACTTCTCATTGTTTTATACACCTCTCTAAGAATAACAAATGGAATAAAAGGGGCTAATATGCATATGAAGAAAGAATCTTCACTTGGAGTTCCATAAATCAATAAAATCACAGGTTAAATCCCTTTACCAAGAAGAGTCAAATGGTTTTGTAAAAGGGGAAATTAGAAGGGTATGATGCTGAGGTTTTAATTAGATAGTGATTCTTTTTTTTCCAGGGGTTGAATCATTCTATGATCCTTATTATTCATTAGTGATTTGATCCATTAAAAGAAAAAAAATACGATTTCCCACATAAGAACGAAGGCATTCTTGATTAAATAATTGTAAGCAGATGAATATTAAATAGCAGAAACTGGTTACAAGGGACATGGTATTAATATTTATATTATGTGCAGGAGAAAGAAGCTTCACATCCATGATACATATTCAACTCTGCTAGTAGACTAAACCAGGGGAATTCAGTTTTAAAGCAATATTGGAAGAACAAACAAATAGCTCATTTGAATGAGATAAGGCAAATGCAATATTTCCAGAGGATATATCTTGAATGATTATTATTGGTTCTGTCCAGACAACCTTATCTTATGTACCAACAATTTCATATTCATCAGGGAATATTCTGAAGATTAAAACCACTAAATTACCAATTATAATCCTCAAAGGACCTTGTATCTGGATTTTAGAATAACAATGGGAAAATATACTATTAAGTATATTGTTTGGCACAGTAGACATTGAACTGGTTTGGAGAAGAAGATGGAAGACAGGGAATCAAGTTCTGCCTTTGACATATGGTGGTTGTAGAACCCCAGGCAAGTCACTTCTCAGCGCCTCAGGCAACTCTTTGACAGAGATATTCAAAACAATTGCTGATATGTGCTGGTGGAAGGAATTTTCCCACTCAGAGTCCCCTGAGCCAGTGAAATCACAGATCCACTCACCTCTTCTCTCAACTTGAATAAAATAATACATTTAAATTCATCCTAATCGTTGCCATGTATAGAATATGGATAGGCTGTATTTAGGAGTGTGGTGGTACCCTGGATACCACAGTTATAAAGCAATATGTGTTTTATAAATGTCTGTGTTTCCTATCGTCAGTATCACTACCTTCATCATCATCATCATCATCATCATCGTCATCATCATCAGTATGTATCTCTATCATTCTTTTTACAGGCCTTAACATTACATATTCTCTTTTTCTTTATTTCTTTCTTTTTAAATAGATCTATTTTAAAGATGAATTCTGTGGTTATACTTAAGGACAGCTTGAGACAAGATTTTCTACTTGTTCTGTATCTGAATAGGTTATTATGTATATATATATATTATATGACATGTACAATATATATATATATACATATATATATATATATATATATATATAAAACAAATAGTAATTTGTTACTAGGTTTCTTTTATCACTAGGATTCTTTTTCCCTCATCTCATACCGTGGATATAAATCCCTAATTGGCTCCCATGTACTGGAGATACAAATATAGTTATCTCTTCCTCTTCACAACTTTCCCTCACCACAGTTTTGATATATTGTGGGTTGGCATAAGAAAATACTGCAAATGGGAATTTTGAGGGAGTTTTGCAGTAGCTGAAAATGACACACAAAGCCAACAGATGACATAAAAAAAGTTCAGAAACGAATAAATCTAAAGTTTTGTATGATATCAACCCACATTTTATAAGATGGTACTACAAACACTTTATTAAAAAAGAAAAAAAAAATAAACTTCCTTTTTGTAGTAAAGGGAGGGCCAAAAGTAATTGACACAGATTTTACAGATCATATATGTGGAAGGTATAACTGTACAAGCAGAAAACATGATCCCTATTTTCCCAGAATTACCAATTTAAATAAAGATGACAAAACATAAAGAAGAACAGGAAAGCAGGAGTTGTAGGGGGTTTGAGTTGTTTGATGAGCACGGGATTCTCCAAAGAAATGACAATCCTTGGTAGCAACTCACCAATCAGTGAGGAGGTCTCATTGAAATTAGAGGAAGACCATTTGTTAGGAATGTTGGAGTGGGATTTCTTGTTCCCAGGAGAGGTTAGACAAGATAATATCTGAGGTCTTTTCCATTTCTGGGATTCAGTGATATGGCCAATAAGTCTGAGTTAAGCTTAGTAAAATTTTATCTCCCCAAATGGGATCACTTTACATAGCTAGTTCATCTATATGAATCTCATAATCCCAAAAGAAAGATACATTTGGGCCTGAGGAAAGACCATCACTTTGGGTGAGAATGGGACATAATTCACTCAGTACAAGTATAAAAGGAATGTTGTCTTGGGACAAGAATATTACATATTACCTAGAATATGTACCAACATCTACCATTCCTCTATATAGCATGTTCCCCATGATGTCACAGTGGTTTTCTTGACCATGGCTTCAAAATAATTTTTTAACCATCTTTCCTTTTGAAATAACAATCCCAGAGAAGTCTGACTTGCCCTAAATGCATTCATGCTTTTTATACCATGCTCACTTCCTCCTGAAACATCCTTGCCTTAAACTCTGTTGATTGCTCTTAATCATCAGCGGATTCTTATTTTCCCTCCTCCCAAGAGTGTGGGAGTTTTACAGTAAAAGCCAGAATTACAAAGTAATTCAGAACTTAAAATAGATTCAGAAAGATTTTGGACATATTTATGAATAATGAGGGCAGTAGGTGGTTCAGTGAATAGAGTGCTGGGCACAGAGTTACAGAGACTAATTTTCCTGAAAATCTGACCTTAGAAGTATGCTAACTATAATAGAAGGCAAGTCATTTAACCCTTTTTGCTTCAGTTTCCTCGCTTGTAATATGAACTGGGAAAGGAAATGGCAAATCACTGCAGGAACTCTGCCAAGGAAACCCTATATGAAGGTCAGAAAAAGTTGGACACAACTGAAATGACTGAACAACTAAAACCAATGATGAGTCATGAATGACTATTCAGAGAATTAGAAAATGCCTTTAAAGGTTGTTTTTTCTTTCAATGTCTTTGGAATCCTAATCCTTAGTGCACCATTTACCCAGTACTTACTAAAATGCTTGGAGCACAATAAGACTTAAAAAATTTTCTGTGGGATACTGAATGGGATGTCCATCAGTTGGGGAAATGGCTAAATAAGTTGTGGAATGCTATGGAATATTATTGTTCTATAAGAAACGACCAGCAGGATGATTTCAGAGAGGCCTGGAGAGACTTGCATGAACTGATGTTAAGTGAAATGAGGAGAACCGGGCGATCATTATACACGGCAACAACAAGCCTACAATGATCAATTCTGATGGACATGGCTCTTTTCAACACTGAGATGATTCAGGCCTGTTCCAATGGTCTTGTAATGGAGAGAGCCATCTGTACCCAGAGAGAGGACTATGGAGACTGAGTGTTCATCATAACATAGTATTTTCACTTTCTGGTTGTTTGCTTGCTTTTTGTTTTCTTTCTCATTTTTTTTTCTTTTTTGTTCAGATTTTTCTTGTGCAGCATGATAATTGTAGAAATATATATAGGAGAATTACACATATTCAACACGTATTAAATTTTCTGCCATTTATGGGACAGGATGGGGGTAAGAGAAAGAAAAAACATTTGGAACACAAAGATATGTGGAGGTGAATGTTGGAAACTATCTATGCATATATTTTGAAAGTGAAAAGCTTTAAAGAAATAAAAAAATTAAAAAAAAGCTTTCTGCTTGTTTATTCATGGTGGACACTTGATAAATGTCATTAAAACCTGGTAAATGAATTAAATTGTTATAATTTGAAAAATGATTCAGAGAAAGGTGGTCAGGTTGATGAAAGGCTTGAGATAATTCCCTCTGACATTAACATTAGGATATTTTGCTTTGAGAAGAAAAGATTTGGAAGCAAAGCAGGGATATGATAGTCATCTTAAAGTATTTGAAATATTCTCATGGAGATGATAGATTAGACTTGCTCTGCTGGGCCCCAGGAGGAAAAATAAAACCTCATGAGAGTGACAAAGTAGAAAATTTGGGTTTATGTAAGGGAAGACTTCCCAATGATTGGTGATTTCCTAAAGTGAAGTGAGTTGTTTTGACAGCTATTTGGTTCTCCCTTCCCTGGAGAACTGTCAGAAAATAGGCCCTCCATGGGAGCTAGCAGTAGAATATTGGATGAGATGACTAACAATTATTTCATCTTGTTGCTTTTTATTCTCACTCAAACTATTGTATTTTGGGCCCTGACTTGATGCCACTTGACTTTGACCCTTGATTATGGGGGCAGTTAGGTTGCACAGTGGATAGAGAGCTGGGGCTCCGAGTCAGAAACATTTAAGTTCAAATATGCCCTCATAGACCTGCTAGCTAAGTAAACCTGTACAAGTCACTTAACTCTGACTCGGTTTCCTCCTCTGTAGAATGAGCTGGAGAAGGAAATGGCAAACAACTCCAGTGGTTTCTTTGCCAAGAAAACTCCAACTGGAACCACAAAAAGACAGACATAACTGAAATGACTCAACCACAATAACACACTTATCCTAGGCCATAGTGGAATGATATACAATTATCCACATAATTAAAGTAATATGCACAGGACATTTGGCTTTTCAAAATCATGTTCTAGAGCAGTGGTATCAAAATTAAGTAGAAAAAGATCCCTGCGGAGCCCATATTTGATTTAGAGAATCACAAAATAGCATTATTGATATTTTAATGTATTTTGATTTACTTTCTAAAACTGACTTTTTACATTTTAATATGATGCAATAGGAACTCGGGAGTTTTGCAGGGCTCCAAGTAGCAAACATCTGAGCAATTGACATCTCTGATCTGGAGTGAATGACTTGGTGGAATTATCTATTTTAATTGTCTCATTTGATCAAATGACTATCATAGTACTGATTTATTTTTGTGTTGTGTAGATAAGAGACCCAGTAATAGGCTTTGGGACAATTCAATCAACCAGAACAACTGACTTTACTGTCTGTATAAACTGAAAACACTACATCTAAGTGGTTAATTTTAAAAAAAATCAATTCAGTGAAAGAATAGGAGTCAAACTTTTGTTGGACTAAATAACCACATGACTTGCTGAATTACTATTTTTACCCAATTTTGTGTAATTACCTTATTATACTTGATACATTTAGGAGAAATATTAACTATTATAAACATATTTTCATACCTACTCATAAAGAACCATACTTGAAAGACTAAAGAACTATCTGGAAAGATATTTAAAATAAAATCTGAAGTCATATAACTCTAAGGTTTGAATCCATCCATCTACATCCTTGTATATCATTTCTCTGAATTTTTTAATATCAATTACATATTTTTCCATTGCTCACTAAAATCCTATGTCTCTTAATAGAGTTAACCTTCTAATGCTTCCTAATGAAATGGTGGTTGTTCCAAATATTAAATCTAATGATAATAAAATACAAGTTCTCTTAGATATTCCCAAACTATAAAGCCTTCAGATATGGATATGTCTGTCATCCAAGCTAAATTCTTTTATTTATTATCTTTATTATCAGAACTTTATTATTAGAAGTTTGGCCAACTGATTTCCTTTTTTAGTTACAGTGTCACAACTACTTCCTAAGTTATGAGTGACTATCCCAATAGAGTTAAAGATCTAGAATATTGAAGTAAGGATTTGGACAGTAAATCTTTGCCCATCTGCGTGTTTGCAAAAACACTGTTCATTCAATTAGTGCTGAGACGGGAGTTATGAAAAATTAACTGGGATTAGAGTTAGGAAAATTTGACTTCAATCCTGATTCAGAAACTTATTAGCTGTAATGTAAGGTAGTTGTCACAGTGGATAATGTGCTACAGTTGAAGTCAAGAAAACTTAAGCTTATATGCTAGGAAGCTTATTAAATTTGGACAATGTATTTGGACAATGGGGATAAAAATAACTTATTATTTGGAGGACGAAATGAGATGTTTGTAAAATACTTTGAAAATCTTAAAAAGGTAGCTTATTCTTATATTGTTAATAGCTATGCTACATGTCAACTTTCTGCATCAGTTTCCTCATTTACAAGATGAGGGGAAGGACTCAGTGACCTCTTAAGTGACTTTTAGTTCTAAATCAATCATCTCATTATCCTAAGTCATAGGGGAAAAGAATCATGCTATTTGGAAATCTCACTTAGTCAAAATAAAATTTTAATCTTCATACTAGTTGGGCTAGTTTTATTGACATGTGACCTAGTTTATCTGTTGGTATTATTAATTAAAAATGAGGACATGGACAGGATTGACTGTCAATGTCCTCTCTATGTCTATGATTCAAATCAAAGATTTAGTTTCATTAAATTTTTTCTTCATAAAACAAATATATGGACATATTAAGTTATATATTTTTCTAACTTGATTCTTAAGATTATTTTTAGATGATAAACTTTGATGACAGAATGTGTTTAATTTTGTACTCAGGAGAGCTACAGCTTAAATGCCACCAATACCCATGGAAGTATTTGGACTTGGGAGTTATTCCATGTTATTATACATCTGTAATGCTGTGATACATTTTGAATGTTGCTTTGATATATTTTTGAAAAATCATTCAAAGCACAATCTGGAGAAAAGTAAAAATTGTAGAGGATACAGAATGTATCAACATTATTATTCAATACCAACATCAGAGATACTGTCAATCTATGTTTTTTTTAATACATGTATTTCTGAGACACTTTACAAAAAAATCATACAATCCTCAATTTCTTCCTACTTTCTTTACTGAAAAGATTAGAGAGGATATAGTAAGGCAATTGGACTTAATAAGGCAAAATTGTGTACAATATGCCAAAGAGAGAAATCGTTTGACCTAGAATAGATGAGATGAAGAGAAACAATGGAAATGAGAGATTCTGCCTTTCTATCATAGAATGGTATGATAACAACAGTGGGTGAGTTTTTAAAAGGCATCATTTGCCTTGAATGATAATAATAAAATATTGATTGACATTTAAATGGCACTTTAGGCTTCATAAAGCAGCTTAAAGAAAGAAATAGGGACTGGACCTATGATTTTATATTCACAGTAAAGAAACTCCCTCTTTGTTATAGGTAAATAATAATAAAAGTTAGCATTTATATTGTACTTTAAAGTTTGCAAAATGTTTACAAATAGAATCTCCCTTTATCTTCACAGCAACTGCCAGAGGGAGGTACTATAATTACTCTATCTTACATATGACAGAATTAAGGCAGACAGGTCCTATGTGACTTGCTTGGGCTCACAAATACTGAGGTAGCATTTGAACAAAAGGCTTTTTGATTCCAGATCCAGTACTTTATTCACTGCATCACTTAAAATCAAATTTCATAACTTATATTTTCTTAGTTGCCTAGAATATTTTTTTTTTTGCTGAGGCAATTGGGGTTAAGTGACTTGCCCAGGGTCACACAGAGTTGCCTAGAATATTGAGAGGATCACAGGGGTGACTTCTTGACTTTCATGTAAAATGGATTTAAATGAAACAGGTTTGCACAAAGTTATTAGCTTGATTCTCTCTTCCTCAGTTATCCAAATTCAACAGCAAGACAAAATCAGGATGGACAGCCCTTGATGCATTGAATGCATCCAAGAATGGTTGTCTTTGGTGTCTGACAAAGATCTATGCAGAGAGTTGGCTGAACAGGGCTTTCTAAAACCTCCCATCAGAGATGCAGGTCATCCCTCAGCATACCATATACGTCAGGGTTACAGGGTTACAAGCTCCAATTCATATGAAAGTCAAAATATCACCCTCATGACGTCATTGGTCCTCTTCAAGAATGAAGGATGAACAACAGGAAGAACATGAGTCCACGACTACTGTCTGCAGGATTTAATTAGTTACAATGTACTTCACACACATTACAGATGAAGATATTTCCAACTGGAAGAGCCTTAGAGATTTCTATTCCTTAACACGCTTCACATATACATAGCAAGAAACTGAGGCACAGAGAAGGAACTCACTCATGATAGCAATAAGTAAAATTGAGATTCTGATCTGAATCTTACGACTAAATCCATAGTTTTTCCCCCTATTAGACCACACTGTTTCCTTAGTTTCCCCAGGCCATTAAATCTTTCTAATGCTAATTCCTTTTCTTGAGGTATTCATTCTTAAAGCTGTCTTTATACTTTTTTCATGGGACTCTGCCTTCAGAATTATTACAGTAGAATGATTTCATTTTATGGAAGAATTGGTGACAATGTGTGCACTTTTTATATACACTATAAAATTTTCTGTTTTTTCCTCTATTTGCTTTTTTGTGCCTCTTACAAAATTAAGATTGTTTTTCAATTCCTGCAGTTCAACATTATATGAACTGCAGAGTCATGAGCTAAGAATGTTTTTTAATTTTTTAAAATACCATAATACTTTACCTAAAAGTATAAAAAAATTATTAGTTCAAAGACTGAAAACCTGGGATGTGGGGTTAGATGTGGTCTTTGGTTGGGCTCCTAGGTTATAGACTCATGGAATTAATCAATGTTCTTTATAAAACACTCTATGCATTCTGAACTGGATCTAGCAGATCATATTAGTGGCCTTATTCTGGATACTAGACCTTTCACTATGAAGCCCAGGACTGAATTAGCATTTTTGACTGCACTTTTATATTATTAGCTATTTGATCTAGTCATCCACTAAAATGAGTGAATCCTTTGCAGATGAATTAGCATCTTGCCGTAATTTTCATACCTTGTATTTGTGTGGTCGATGCTTTGAGTCTATTTGAAAGACTTTATGTTTATCTCTATTAAATTTCTTCTTTAATTCAACATAACTATACATACACATATATACATAAAGAGAAGCGGAGAAATAGAGCAATTTTCTATATAATTCAGTTAAAAGAAGCTACGGGGGGAAAGGAGTTTATAGCCTGAAAGATCCATATTATTGGTCTATAGTTAATGAATTTCTTAGATAAACTGCTCAGTTTTCCACTTCAGTTTGCCTGTGTAGACATAGACTCAGTCTCAAAAGGCTTAATCTTTCTATACCATTACTCATTAGACAAAACATTTTTTCTCTTAATTTAGGTAATGCTATAATTCATAACAAACTTTAAATTGAGAAATGCTAATTACATTTTCTCTTCTCCCATGATTAATTTGCTTTGAGGGAACAGTGAATATTGAATCTATTTAATTTCTCATCCTAAGCATGTTTAACTATATCCTGCCTGCTCCTAGAATTGGAGTATTAGAAGATTCCTAAAATGTAAGACTGATTGAAAACTAGTGGGAGATTCTAGGAAGACATTTCAGGCTCAGTCTTTGACCATTCCCTCATTTGTAATTCTCCCTTTAATCTTGAAACATCACCCCAGAGATTTGATACCATCCATTTCTCTTACTAGGCAATGAACTTGCCTCTCAGTAGACAGCCTCTCCCTGGCTGACCAAGAGCAAACTTCTCATTTTATTTCATCATTATTAAAAAAAAGATATTTTTTGGAGAGGAGAACTGAACTCCATGTAGTGTAGAAAACTTAGTATTTTTAAGCCTTTGGGCTTAGTAACTCAAGCTTTGAAGAAGTGGTATTTCTGTGTTCCCTTGATGTTAAGGTAGTCTGTCAGACAATTAGGATGCACTTTGTGTGGTAGTACACAAGTCTATTCTGTTTATTCATACATCTATATGGATTATTTTTCTCTCTACCTTATATATGTAATGAGTTTTATATGTCCATATAATATGTATCTATTTACCTACAAATATTCATTTATGTGTTTACATATACACACAATTTAATGTATATATGATAGATATAATGCATATGTAGTATGTATATAATGTATATAATTATTTGTAATGCTAAGACAGTGTTCCCAATATTCCTTGTAGCTATACATTTAATTATAATTTAAATCAAGGCCTTTGTCAGTGTTGTATAAGAAATAATTATACAAGTATATATATATATATATATATATACATATACATATGCATATGTATATACACACACACACATGACTAGGGATAAGACATGTGATGTCATTGGTATTGACAACTCCTTCTATGGATGAAGAAGCCTCCCTCAGCTCCTTCTTTTCAACTCAAAGTCTTGAACCTGAAGCACCTGAGAGGTTAGGTGACTTTTTATACAACTACTGTGTGTCAGGGACAAGACTTGAACTCAGGTCTTACTTGTTTCAAGATTGCCTCTCCTTAAGCTGTGTCATATTACCAATCTGTTAATACATACATATGCAAATATATCCATAAACATATACCCAAGCATAAGCAATAAGCAAATACATATAGAAGTTGTCCCCAAACAGTGTTTTTCTGAAGCTTAACTATAAAAATGTATTCTACTTGTTGGAACCATAAAGCATTTCTGCTTTAAGCCTCAGTATCTAAGACATCCAATAAATGTGTATGTGTATGTTCTTACAAAACCATACACACATGAAATACATGCATTCACATCATATATGTATTTTTTTCTCATTTCATTAGCATAGGGTACTCCCAGTGAATATGTTGGTTGCTACTCTGGAACTTCTGGTTTTAGTGAATATTGTTGTGGTTTGTCCTTCATTCTCCAAGAGGACCATGGCATCGGGGGTGGGGGAATGCCATCCCATGTTACTGAAGTGGTTTTAAGTGAGGGAGGGCTGCCTCAGTTTCCCCTTCACAGCCATCTGGGTCCAGTGGCCAAATATAAATCAAGATTACTGGTGATGGCCCTGAATGCAATGGGAGACTTTGTTCTTTTTAACCCAAGGGTCTTTAAAAGGTCTCAGTTTGACTGAGAAACTGAGGCAACTGCCTAATCAGTGATTAAAGCTAGGTAAGAAAGGAGGCAAAGAAAAGCCTCTTTTACCTAATCAAAAAAAAGTCAATCCAGGAGGCAAGATCCTCAGGGTTTCTGGCCAAAATAGAATCAACTGGTATTTACTTTCATTCTGAGCCAATGGGGGAAAGTAATAATGAACAGATGTGGACTGGGAGCTATCATTTGTCAATCAATGATAGCTAGAGTGATTTGGAACCCCGAAATCTTTCAAAGCTTCAGTGATCAAATTTTGAATTCCTTTGGGCAGAGTACCTGCAGGTGAGGGTAAGATAGCTATCTGTACAGAGGGAAGCAATGAGAGATGGAGGAACTCACTTAGGATTTTAATCTTATTTGCCCTGGAATTTTAACCTAGCCTTTTCTGACTCTGAGGCCTTTTCCTTTCCACAATGATTTCCACCATATAAACATGCATGCACATACCATGGAAATGGATGTGAGGTCTGTAGAGACTGTCTTAATAGAGCATAATTTCTGGGAGATCCTACTGAACTGGACAGGTGTCAGATATAGATCCAGAACTATATGAGTGACTGAGTGTGTGAGTGTGTCTTCTCTTGTTTTAAAAGTAGTTATTTAAGCAGGGAAAAGACTCATCCCCAGAAGTTAGCCAAGTGAACAATTAGTGATGAATTTTCTGGCCATAGCACCTCACAAAACCATTTATTAAGGCATGGAGAGGTTACATTTGCAATGGTGAAGAAAAAAATGCCCATATCAGCAATATCGCAGAACTTTAAAAATGTGCAAAGATATATACATTCAAGGAGTGCCGAAGCTAGTTAATACCATGCCTGTGAAAGCTAATTATTAAATTTTCAACATGAGCATTTTTACCTTGGTAATTGGCACATGTCATAAATTAGGACTTAATTTATTGTTTTGTTTATTGTTCAAACTTAAGAAATTGATGGTGAAAATGTTAGTCATTCAGATTATACCTAAAATTATATACATTTTTTCAATCCTTTTCTGGCAGAGTTATAAGAGAGCCTCCTTGTGTTGGATAAAGAAGGGTTGTATCAGTCTCCATAGGAGAGCAAATCCAAGATTACTAACCAGATTCTAGATCCTCATTGGAAAATGAACATGATGGTGAGCTCAGACAGTTGTAGATATCTTAAATTTTTGTATGTTGCAGTGACACTAAAAGAGGCAGATCAATCAGGCCAAAAAATGAAGAAGCCTTTTGAAATGACAATTCCACAATTCAAGCAGTTCAAAGAAATGGCTTCTGTTATTGAAACTGTAAGAATTGCTTGCTTTGTTGCCAAGTCTGTAACCTGGTAAAATGATATGTGCCATTTGATGTAAACACAGTTCCATAAGGATTAAATGCTATTTGGTAAATGAAGACATAATTCCCATGTCATTATCATAGGGTTTGATAGTATTGTTATTTTAGTCTTTATTTGTGTGTTAGACTGCCCCAGAATCTCATAACATCTAAATAAGTGTTGCATTGACAATTATAAATAAGCTTCACAAAACAAAGAACCTTAAAAAAGGTTACTCAAAAGAACATTCAGTAATTTGTAGCATTAATGAAACAGTTGTATAAGAGGGAAGAAGAAAAAAAAAACTTATTTGAGAAGTATAGGTTCAAAAAGTAGTGTATATATAAAGTTTATTATATAAAGCAATAAAGTTAGCAACAGATTAGATACTGGAAAGAGCTATCTTTGAATGGTGGCACAAAGAGAACATGGACTCCTCTATCCAGGCCAATCCATGAACAACATGCCAAGATTTTTGCCTTAACATAATTATTCCTTAACATTCATATACCATAGTTTATGAAGCCATTCTCCAATTGGATTTTAATGCATTATCTTACTAAGTAATGTGATTTGAGCATTGGGAAGCTACACAGAAATTATTTACAGTGAATTTTATTTTATTTTTAAGCCTTTTAATTTTCAAATCATATGCATAGATAATTTTCATCATTAACCCTTGCAGAACTTTGTGCCCCAAATTTTTCCCCCTCCCTTCTCCCCATCCCCTCCCTTAGACAGCAAGTAATCCAATATATGTTAAGTATGTTCAATTCTTCTATACATATTTCCACTATTATCTTGCTGTATAAGAAAAATCAGATTAAAAAGAGAAAAAATTGAGAAAGAAAACAAAAAGGAGGCAAACAATAACAAAAAAGTGAAAATGCTCTGTTGTGATCCATACTCAATCCCCACAGTCCTCTCTCTGGGTACAGATGGCTCTCTCCCTCACAAGACCATTGGAACTCACCTGAATTATCTCACTGTTGAAAAGAATCACATCCATCAGAATTGATCTGCTGTGTATAATATTCTCTTAGTTCTACTCACTTCACTTAGGTTCCTCTAGGCCTTTCTGAAATCATACTGCTGATTGTTTCTTTTCTTTTTCTTTTTCTTTTTTTTTTTTGCTGAGGCAATTGGGATTAAGTGACTTGCTCAAGGTCACACAGACAGGAAGTATTAAGTGTCTGAGAACAGATCTGAACTCAGGTCCTCCTAACTTCTGGGCTGGTGTTCTATCTACTGTGCCACCTAGCTGCACCTAAGCCTTTCATTTTCAACACATACACAAGGATCATTTTTCAACATTGACCCTTGCAAATCCTTGTGCTCCAAATTTACCTCCCTTCTCCATCCTCTAGATGGCGTGTTCCAATATATGTTAAACATGTTAAAATATGTTAGATTCAATATATGTATATATTTATACAATCATCTTGCTGCACAAGAAAAATGATTAAAAAGGAAAAAAAGGGAAAAAGAAAAAAAATGCAAGCAAACAACAACAAAGAGTAAAAATGCTATGTTGTATTCCATTGACAATCCTCTCTCTGAGTGTATACAAGATCATCGGAACTGGCCTGGATCATTTCATTGTTGTGAAGATCCATGTCCATCAGAGTTAATCATCATATAGTCTTGATATGTATAATGATCTCCTGGTTCTGCTCGTTTCACTCAGCATCAGTTCATGCAAGTCTCTCCAGGCCTCTCTGAAATCATCCTGCTGGTCGTTTCTCACAGAACAATAATATTCCTTAACATTCATATACCATTATTTATATAGCCATTCTCCAATTGATGGACATCCACTGAGTCTCCAGTTCCTTGCCACTACAAAAAGAGCTGCCACAAACTTTTTTGCACAGATGGCTCCCTTTCCCTCCTTTGTGATCTTTTTGGGATATAAGTCCAGTAGAGAACACTTTGATAGCCTTTTGGAATATTTCCAATTTACTCTCCAGAATGGTTGGATCAATTCACAATTCCGCTAACAAGGTATTGGTGTTCCAGTTTTCCCACATCCCCTCCAACATTCGTTATTATCTTTTCCTGTCATTTTAGCCAATCTGACAGGTGTGCAGTGGTACCTCAGAGTTGCCTTAATTTGCATTTCTCTGATCAATAGTGATTTAGAGCCCCTTTTCATATTGAATAGAAATGATTTAATGTTTTTATCTGAAAACTATGTTTATAATATTTGATCATTTATAAATTTAAGAATGACTTGAATTCTTATAAATTTAAGTCAATTATCTATGTACTTTAGAAATGAGGCTTTTAGCATAACTTTTGAATGTAAAAAATGTTTTCCCAGTTTGTTACTTCACTTCTAAACTTTCTCTGTATTAGTTTTGTCTGTACAAAATATTTTTCACTTAATAAAATCAAAATTATCTCTTTTGTGTTCAACAAAGTACTCCAATTCTTTTTTTGGCTATAAATTCCTTCTTTCTCTGCAGATCTGAGAGGTAAACTCTCCTTTATTATTATAATTTACTTATAATATCACTCTTCATATCTAGGTCATGAACCAATTTCAAGCTTATCCTGGTATATGATGTTAGGTGTGGGTCAATGCCTAGTTTATGCCATATTAATTTCCAATTTTTCCCAGCAGTTTTTGTCAAAGAGTGAGTTCTTATCCCCAAAGCTGGGATCTTTGGATTTCTCAAACACTAGATTATTGTAGTTATAGACATTTGTTCTGTGAACCTAACCTATTCCACTTATAGGCTACTCTTATTTCTTAGCCAGTACCAAATGGTTTTGTTGATTGTTGCTTTATAATATAGTTTTAGGTCTGGTACAGATAGGCCGCCTTCATTTGCATTTTTTTATTAATTCCCTTGAGATTCTTGACTTTTTGTTCTTCCAGATGAACTTTGCTTTTATTTTTTCTTGATCTGTAAAATAATTTTTTGGGAGTTTGATTGATATGATACTCAATAAGAAGATTAATTTAGGTAGTAATGACATTTTTATTATATTAGCTTGGCCTACCCATGAGCATTTGACATTTTTTCCAATTAATTAGTTTTGACTTTATCTGCATGGAAAGTGTTGTGTTTATATAGTTCTTGACTTGGCAGGTAGACTCTCAAATATTTTTATTATACTTAAAAACTTTTTTATTATAGTTAAAAACTTTAAACAGAATTTGTCTTTGTATCTCTCGTTACTGGATTTTGTTGTTACTATATATAAAAATGCTGGTATCCTGCAACTTTGATAAAGTTGTGAATGGTTTCTAGTAGTTTTTTAATTGATCCTCTAGGGTTCTCTAACTATACCATTATATCTTCTTCAAAGAGTGGTAATTTGGTTTCCTCAGTACTATTCTAGTCCCTTTAATCTATTTTTTCTTCTCTTATTGCCAAAGCTATACTATACTATATTGAATAGTAATGGTGATAATGGGTAATCTTGTTTCATCCCTGATCTTACTGGGAACGGTTCTAATTTGTCCCCATTACATATGGTGCTTGCTAATAATTTTAAATAGGTGCTACTGATCATTTAAAGGAAAAGTCCATTTATTCCTATATTCTCTAGTGTTTTTTTTTTTTAATAGAAATGGGTGTTGGGTTTTGTCAAATGCTTTTTCTGCATTTATTGGGATAATCATATGATTTTGGTTAGTTTGGTTATTGATAATGTCAATTATGCCAATAGTTTCCCTAATCCTGAACCAGCCCTGCATTCGTGGTATAAATCCTACTTGGTCATAGAATATTATTCAAGGGATGACTTGTTGAAATGTCTTTGCTAATATATGTTTTAAGATTTTTGTATCAATATTTATTAGGGAGATTGATCTATAATTTTCTTTCTCTGTTTTGACACTACTTGGTTTAGGTATCAGTACCATATCTATGCCATAAAAGGAATTTGGTAGGAGTCTTTCTTTCTCTATTTTTTCAAATAGTTTGCATAATATTGTAATTAATCACTCTTTAAATGCTTAGTAGAATTTACGTATAAATCCATCTGGCCCCAGAGATTTTTTCTTAGGGAATTGATTAATAGCTTGTTCTATTTCTTTTTCTAAAATGAGACCATTTAAGTAATTTATTTCCTCCTCTTTTAATCTGGAAAATCTATATTTTTGTAAGTATTTCTCAATTTTGTTAGATTATCAGATTTATTGACATTATTGGGCAAAATAACTCCTAATTATTGCTCTAATTTTATCTTTATTGGTGGAAAATTTTCCCTTTTCATTTTTGATACTAACAATTTTTCTTTGTGAAGCTAAATGTGTCTGATATTCTCTCTTTGAGCCAAATGTGATGAAAGTCAGATTCATGCAATGTGTATTCCCTTTCCTTCTTCCTCTCAATTGGAATAGGTCTTTTTGCTTCTTCATGAGATGTAATTTACCCCATTTTACTCCACCTTCCTCTTCTTCCAGTAGAATCACTTTTTGGTCTTTAGTTTCTTTTTTTATATCATCACAAGAAAATCAAATTATACCTGCACCCTCTAAGCATACTAATAACAGATACAGATCTCAAGAGTTAAGCATATAATCTTCCCATATAGTGATATAAGCTTTTTAACTTTTAAATGAAAGCTATATTTTTCTTTCCTTTTTGCCTTTTTATGCTTCTATTGAGTTCTGTGTTTGAAGATCAGATTTTCTATTCGGCTCTGGTATTTTCATCAGAAATAAATGAAATTCACCCGTTTCATTGATTGTCCATCTTTTTTCCCTGAAAGATAATGCTCAGTTTTGTCAGATAATTGATTCTAAGCTGCAAACAATTTCCTTTGCCTTTCAGAATATCAGATTCCATGCCATTTGATCCTTTAAAATGGAACCTGCTAGGTCCTGGGTAATTCTAATTGTGGCTCCTCAATATTTGAATGGTTTCCTTCTGGCTGTTTGCAATATTTTCTCCTTGATTTGTAAATTCTGAAATTTAACTACAATGCTCCTTGGAATTTTCATTTTGGGGTCTCTTTCAGGAGTGATTGGTGAATTGTTTCAATGGCTATTTTACCCTCTAGTTGTAGGACATCAGAGTAGTTTTCCTTGATGATTTCCTGAAACATGCTGCCTAGGCTCTTTTTTTCAGGACAGTTTTCAAGAAGTCCAATAATTCTTAGATTGTCTCTCTTAGATCTGTTTTCCAGGTCGATTGTTTTTTCAATTACATATTTTACATTTTATTTGATTTTTTTCATTTTTTTGTTTTTGTTTAATTCTTGAAGTCTCATTGAGTCATTCCCTTCCATTTCTCCAATTCTAATTTTTAGTGAATTACTTTCTTCATTTAGCTTTTCAAATCTCCTTTTGCATTTGTCCGATTGAAATTTCAAATGAGGTGTTTTGTTCATTGCATTCTTTTTCTGTTTTTCAAGGAGTTGTTTTCTTTTCATATCTATTTTGTAAGGAGTGATATGCTTTTTTTCATTCCATCTATTTTTTAAGGAGTTTTCTTCAGATAATTTTTCTTTTTCCTTTTCCAAACTCTCTTGCCAATTTCTCATTTCCTTTTTCCATTTTTCTTCTCTCTTTTAAAATCCTTTTTGAATTCTTCCAAGAGAACTTTGTGAAATGGGCACTAACTCATATTCCCCTTGGGGTTTCATCTGCAATGATATCCCTTTAGGATTCTCAGGGTTTGAGGTCTGTTCTTCTCTTTCTCCATAAAAGCTATGTAGCTGTTGACTGACTTCCAGAGCTGAGCAGGTGTGGCCAGGTCTGGTATTTTTCTGGGGTGCAGAAGCTGACTATTTGCCTTTTATATTTGCATTGGGTGTCTCACAGCTAATCTGCTGATCCACTGGCTTGTAACCAGGACAGAGCAGCCTATTCCATAACATTCCTATACCATAACTTGTTCAACTATTCCCCAACTGATGGGCATCCACTCACTTGAGTTCCTTGCCTTCCAGTGAATTTTATAGAAAATTTCAATATGTATGGAAAATATTGTGACTAAGTAACTATACAGTGTTGATAAAATGGTATTGTTGTCCAGTTAGGGCATTTGTGCTCAAAAAGGTCGTAACCTTTTCATTCTGCCCTAAGTATAGGACTACATATTTAGAAATGGAATGGAGTTTGGGGGTCAACTAGTTCAACCCACATCTGTGGCCCAGAAAGTTTGTGATTTGTACAGAGTCCCATTGATAGGGAGAGAGCCAAAATTTGGATAAAGTTCCTTTGCTGCTAAATCCAGGACTCATTCCACTTCATTCCATTCTCATGGTCCATATGTCAGGAAAATACATGCATGTTGAGTTAGGGGACTTGGACATTGATCTCCATTCTGCCACTGTTTCTTCTTGAAGTGTCAATTAATTGCACTGTTCTTTCCTTAATTGTATAATGAGGTCAAAGCCAACCTTTTAGGTCCCTTCTACATCTAAAATTTTGTAGTCATAGGAACACCTGGATTACTTTTGTTATATCAATGAATACTTTTTGTAAACACAAACTTTATGTAATAGTGAGGAAAACAAGTCATATTTATTTCTAAAGAACTGAAACTTCAAAACTACTTGATTTTTTTTAAAGGGGCATAGTTGGATCATTCTGTTTTCAAATAATATCATAAAAACCTTTTATGCCATGGATTTGAACACATTTGAAATTTAGAAACCTGACCAAAAAGTTGTATGTCTTTTAATGAAACTATTTTTGCATTAGTAGTGGTAAAATAGTTGGTCCTTCCACCTAAAAATGATCTATTGTAGGACCAAGTCAGATGCCATTTGTTTCCCACATTCATGGGATCAGTAACATTTGATTTGCATCTTGAAAGAGGATGATTTATAGGTTTGGGAGGAGAAAGGGAAGAGAGGGGAGTCCATTTTGGGCACATAGTAAAGTTATATGCAAGTATGCTGAGATAGCAGAGGTCAAGATAACTTTGGAAATTTTAAATAATTCCAATTTAATTGGAACTTCGAGTATGTATAGGGGAAGAGGGCAAAATATTGCTAAAAATAGATTGAATTGCAGGGGATGTTGAATGTCAAATTAAGCTATTTGCATTTTATTTAGTAGGAGATAAAGAGCCATTTAAATTTTTTATGCATTAAAAACATTTGAATCAACAAACCTCTAACTCAAGAGCCATTTCTTAGGCAGAAATATCATGGGTCAGAGATGGGGGAATGACCAGAAACAGGGAGAATATTTAGGAGATTATTACAATAGTCCAAGCAAGGGGTAATGAGAGCTTGGTCTAGAGTGTTTCAGTAGAAGTTATAGGGAATAGCTAGATGCAGGAATGAATACAAGAACGAAGTTTCAAATACAATCTTGAACTTTAATCTAGCTGCTACTACATTGCTAAAATTTAACAATTAAATTTCATTAAGAAATTAAATGCTTTTTATCAAGAAAGTTATTTTCGGGGGGCGGAGCCAAGATGTTGGAGTGAAAAGGTGACTTTCTGCCTCTCCTCCGATCTTCTCTCAAATCAACAATAAAATAAGCCTCTGAACTGATCTTCAAGT
>JAJPUD010015537.1:0-10079 GCA_023553655.1 Myrmecobius fasciatus | reverse complement strand
CAAGGGATATGAACAGACAATTTTCAGATGATGAAATTAAAACCATCTCTAGTCATATGAAAAGTTGCTCCAAATCACTATTGATCAGAGAAATGCAAATTAAGACAACTCTGAGGTACCACTACACACCTGTCAGATTGGCTAAAATGACAGGAAAAGATAACGATGAAGGTTGGAGGGGATGTGGGAAAACTGGGACACTGATACATTGTTGGTGGAACTGTGAACGGATCCAACCATTCTGGAGAGCAATTTGGAACTATGCTCAAAAAGTTATCAAAACTCTTCATACCCTTTGACCCAGCCGTGTTTCTACTGGGCCTATATCCCAAAGAGATCTTAGAGGAGGGAAAGGGACCCACATGTGCAAGAATGTTTGTGGCCGCCCTTTTTGTAGTGGCTAGAAACTGGAAACTGAAGGGATGCCCATCAATTGGAGAATGGCTGAATAAATTATGGTATATGAATGTTATGGAATATTATTGCTCTGTAAGAAACGACCAGCAGGACGATTTCAGAGAGGCCTGGAGGGACTTGCATGAACTGATGCTGAGTGAAACGAGCAGAACCAGGAGATCATCATGCACAGCAACAACAGTATTACACGATGATCAATTCTGATGGACGTGGCTCTCTGCAACAAAGAATTGTCTCAAACCAGTTCCAACTGTTCACTGAAGAAAACCGTATACACCCAGAAAGAGGGATATGAAATATGAACCACAACGTAACATTTTCATGATCTCTATTGACATTTGCTTGCATTGTGTTGCCTTTCTCTGATTCTTTTTTTTTTCTTGTAGATAGGATTTTTCTTGCATAACTTCTCAAGCATTTCAACATTATTAACATGTAGTGGACTTCCTGCCATCTAGGGGAGGGGAGGGGACTGGGGGTAAAATTTGTAATGGAAAGCTTTGTAAAGATCAATGCTGGGGAACTACCCATACATATGTTATACAAATAAAAAAGCTTTAATTAAAAAAAAGAAAGTTATTTTCATAAGTCATCTTATCTAAGAAAAAAATTCATTATTGAAAAGTAAGTTTTTATCTGTGCTTCATCTGTCATTCTTAAAAGCTTATGTAGTAATATTCCACTTAATGACTTTAGGCAAGATTACAAGATTAATTCTATAAGAGCAATATTTAATCAAAAACATTTAATTTTCTTAACTTGACAGAAAAAAAGCATGAACATTTCCATGTTAGCTTTTTTTTAAGTTTGTAATAAAACCAGTAAGGTGGTTTCAGAAAAAAAAAATTTTTACCTGTCCCCTTCTGCATTTATATCAAGAAATTATTTTGAAATTATAATAGTTATGTTATTATTGCTATTAATAGCAGCTGACATTTGTTATTTTCCAGTTTTACAAAATATTTTACATTCCATATTTTACTTGATCCTCACAACAACTCTATGAAATAGTTAGTGGAAGTATCTTAACTCTTAGACTTCATCCCATAACACCATACAAATATTCATAGCGCTTTGTGGGACAGCTCATTGTACTGAGAAACAGGTATAGCCCAGTCTCCAAAGGGGCTAGTTAGAGTCACTGACTCATAGTTATTGACCTTCTAATGCTTCACTCAGTCTTGTTGGAAAATTTGAAATAAATCAGATTGTCACTACAAAAGCAATATTGAATTTGAGATGATTTTTTCTGAGTAAATAAATTACAAAACTCAACAAAATTAAGCATCAACTTTGAGACAATCGACACAAATATGGCCTTTGGACTGCTTTCTTTCTTTGGCATTTATCTCATCATCCTCCAACCACTCCATAATTTTCAGCTGTTTATCTCCTTTGCAAAGGCTCTAAACTAAACTTAACATTGAACTTGTGAGAGGGAAGACTTAATTCTTCCTAAAATTTACAGAATGCCCCCAGATTTTCTACATCTTCTGAACCCCCACCAGTCCTTTCCTGAGTAGGGCATTATTCTAGTAGACTCAAGTTCCATAGCACTCTTGATGGAAAAAATAGGAAAGAAGAGAGACCAATTTAACAATTCTTCTAATACTAGGCTAGCCTAAAAGTGCCAATTAGATTCTTACAATGGGTAAGACTACTACTGATTAACCTATGAACAAGCTATCTGTCAGTGGAGGATAATTTTTTTCTTTTATGCTGATATTTCCCATGAGGAACAGACCAAGAGGAACACAAGTCAGGGGTGACATGCTTTCCCATTATAAGCTGCAAAGAAAGGTGAAAATGTCAAGTCAGACTCATCAGTATCATGGTCACAGCTATTTTTCTCCTACATATGCAAATTCTTTCCTAAATTATTTCTCTTGCATGGAAATGTAAGACATGATGTTAGCAAAGGAATTCTTTATTCATCCTTCTATTTCTAGTGGAATACAATTTATTTAAAAACTATATAAAATAAAATCAATTCTCTATGATCAAGGATTATGCAGAGGACTCTAAACAAAGTTAATGTAACAATAAATTAGATTTGTTGTTGAAACTTATTTTAAAGTCATGCTTTTGAAAACATATTTGTAACATACAGCCTAATTATATCTCTCTTAGTTTTATACTGTAGATTTTATATTTCCTAAGTACTCATCAGCTGGCAGTTGGAGAAAAGATTTAGTTCAATGCACATTAAGTGCCTACTATGTGCAAAGCATAAAATTTTATAGATATATATTGATAGAATAGACAGGCTGGAATAAAAAATCAACTTTAGCAATTATATAGATAGATAGATAGATAGATAATTGAGATCTGAGTGTCAACAGAATTCATTTAAGTCCTGACTGTAGAACACTATTCTAACGGACAAGGAAAAATAAAAATGAGTCAAAAGTTCTTGGTAGGTGTTGGATAAACAAAACAATTGGCTTACTGCTGTTTTTTTAAGTTGAGGAGAATCATAAGATTCAGATTGGTATAGATTTTTAGGGAAACTCTAACCTTAATTTTGAACCTCAAGTTCAGGAGTACAATTTATCACTTAACCAGTGCTAACACAGATTAAATTTTGGTGGCATAAAACCAATGTTTCAGTACATTTTTCCCAAGAAAAAGTACTACTTACACTAAATGCTATCATCTGGCAAGAAAAAAAAATGCCATTTATATCAATCCTAGCTCTTAGCCTCAAGATATCTAAAATGGAACTCATATTTTCCTCAGGCTCCTTCCTCTTCCAATTTTCTCTAAATCTTTCAAAGTCACCACAATCCTTCAAAATCCACCACAATCTAACCCAAGTTATATCTGTTGGCTTTATCCTGTACTCCTCATTCTTGCTCACCCTACATATCCAAACAGTTGCCAAATTTTGCCCTTTCCCCTTCACATCTTTCACACTTGACCCTTTCTTTTAACTCACACAGCCATCATCTTATTTTGATTTTTATCATCATTGCCTGACTTATTGGAACAGCTTTCTAATTGATTTCCTGCTTCAAATTTCTCATTACTTAAGTTCATTCAACATGGCTGCCAATGTAATTTTTCTTAGAGATCTTATTATGAGATTCCTTTAAACAATTTCTTTGGTTTCTTGTTATCTCTAGGATAAAATATGAAGCCCTCTATTTAACTTTCAAAATTCTAATATGACCCCCAACTATGTTTTGAGAATTACTGGCTATTACTCCCTTTTCCAAAATCTGTGGTCTAAAACTTTCTTTGTTCCTTATAGACAGTATTCCATCTCCTCTCTCCATGACTTTGCACTTACCCTCCTGGAATGTACTCTTCCTTACCTACATCTAAAGCACTCTTCTTTAAAAACAGTCTTTGCTGACTCTTTCCAATTGCTAGTCCCTTCTCACCCAAACAACATTGCCCATAAGTAATTTGCATATATATTTATATTTATGCATTATCTACTGTATATATATATATACATATATATATACAGCACACACACACATATATATACAGCATATATATGCATATATATATATATTTGTCTTCCCTATTAAAATATAAGATCTTTTTAAAGAAGAATTATTTACTTATTCCTGTGTCTGCAGTTCTTAGAACCATATATAGAACTGACATACAGCAAGTACTTAATAAATTCCTCTTAATTGATTGATTGATCTGTGATCTTCTGATTAAACTAATATTCTGCATAATAAAGCTATCACTGATAATATACTTATGTGGTCAGTTATTGGAAAATTTGAATAAAAATACTAAACCTTTATCAAAATTATATGTAGAAAGGTATCAGGATCTCACAATGTCTCATCCTTATAACAATAAATTTTCATTGGGTTGTATACATGCAAAAAGTGCTAGAAAGTAGAGTTTTCTATGTGATAGAATATCATAGGTGAATTAGCCTTTTAAAGATGGCATTCTTATATTCAAATAATAGAAGAAAAAAAAGTATTCTAATCATTTTCAGCAGTTCCACTATACCATCTGTCAGCATTTGCCAAAAATTAACTTTTAAAGGGCAGGGGATCCCTTGTGTGTTCCTGGAATAAATTTTTTAAATCTGTGAACTGAAGCCTATTTTTAAATTTGCTATGATCCCTTTTGGAGATGACTTTAGTATGGCACATTCAAAGGGAATCATTAAGTACTTGTTGGGAGAGAATAAGAAAGAAGATGAAGCTCAACTTTATAGAGTTGTAATGGTCCCTCTAGTTGATTAGGAGACAGAATGCCCCACAGTCAGAGAGTATTGTTGAAGCAAATGCCATCCTTCAGCCAGCACTGAATATGTGATTTGTTATAGAATAGAATTCTATTATTTACCAGCCCAAATCCTCTCTCTGCTCCAAGACTCCCTTTCATTGTTTCTCTACTGCTAAAATTTTCTTCTCTACTACTTTATCTACTTTTTCCTCTGTCAGTAAGATGATTCCCAAAATACCTAGGGGTCCATTCTCAGCTCTGGATGTTCATTATCTCCAGATGCCCTCAGCTCCAGATATTTATTTTCTGCAGACTCTAGTCTGCAAACAAAACAATAAACTTGGCTGCTTGTTATGGTGTGGAGCAATCTAAAGTGTTTTTCTCTATCTCAGGCAGTTCAGAGACCTTTGTTTCTTGGCATTTTTCCCCTCTAGGTTTTCTATTTCACACAAGTGAAATTATATACCAGTGATAACTTTTCAGAATGTCCCCTATTTTCCTTTCTGGATCATTGGATCATTGAAAGCTTGTTTATTGATCATCCTTGTGAAACATACTTTTGAATGATAAATTTGTTATTGGAAAGGACCCATTTTTGTCTGAAGGTATTTGAAAAGTGCTTGAGTAGATTTCAGCTGAAGAAGAGAGATGCTAGAATTTATTAGACTTTGAAAAACCCAGATTTCTTTTGATAAAGAATAAGTTCCAGAGTCATTTCAAGTTCTTTGAATGCTTAGGTTCGACCCTGCCAGTAATGTCAAACTGTATATGAGATCTGAGACTTACAAGGTACAAGGTACAAGCTTTTATTCCATGAGAATGTAAGAATGCTTAAAAACTACTCTTCACCTATTTTAGAAAATCCTGGTGTGTGGGGGGATTCAAAGTTTGTGTGTAATGGAAATCTACAGAAAATTCAAAAGCCTCCCTTTAGTTAATGGTTTCCATCTTTTCCTAAGTGACTAACAAATAGTGTAAGTGAATAGTTTCAAATTCTTCTTTTATTCCTCTCAGCCCTTTGGTGAACTGATAATGACTGAAAAAATGCCTTGACTGGAAGAGAAATAGAAGCAAAGGTAGAAAGCAAACCCTGAATAATCAATATTCCTAGTTTTCTAAAATGCTTTTTTTTCAATGAAACTTTTGGCAGGGGTCATACTAGGTACAGTTAATCCTTCATTTTTCAAACCCTACCCTTGCCCCTTCTGAATTTCTGTGAGCTTAGGGTTTTGTGTGCTGATATGCTCACTTAATTTCCAGCAATGCAAAGCACACTTTTAACCCTTACTGAAAGGGAAACATAAAGCCTCTACAGACATATATTTTATATTTTAGATTAGGTATAGACTGTCAGCCACAATGCTTTAAATGATAATAATTCATCTAGTGGATTATTGTAGTGATACACAGAGAAATGAAGTCTGTAATGATTTCTTATTAAATTTAGGTATTTAAAAATACTTCTGTGGAATTTATACTCCTGACTCTCCCAAGAAGTACAATGGCATTGCAATGAGGAAACATCAAGGGATTATCCTGGAACAATTATTCTGATAATTGGGATTTCATAAACTGCTGTTAAAATTAACTCAGTACAATAATTTATTAATATGTATTTAAATAGGAAAAAGCAAAGCAAAGTCATACAACACCCAATCTTCTAAGTTGAAGTAAAATACTTTGCGTGTCTCTGGAGTAAATTTTTAATGGAACTATTTTAGCAATTGAATTCAAGTCTGATTTTCATTTTAAAGAGTCAGGATTTCTCCCCACTTCTTAGAATTATTTTAAGTAGTTGATTTTTCTTCTAAATTGTGGTCCTTACAGAAAGCTACCATTATTCATGGAATAAAATTTCTATTATCTTTTTTTTTCCCAGAAAGAGTGGCTAAAATGGTGTTGTATGATGAAAACAAGCCTCAAGTAGAATGGATCACTCCTAAATCTTTTATGCAAAGCCTGTTTTTGAAAACTCATTTGCCAAATGTGTTTTAAAAACACCCACCTTGAAAAATTTGTAACCGAAAGCTATGTAAGGGTTATTGTTGAAGAATTACCCACACATATGTTATGCAAATAAAATAAAATTAAAAAAAAACACCCACCTTTCATCTCTTCCCACTCTGATTCTTGCATATTCTTTTTTTTAATTTTTTTAAGCTTTTTATTTGTATAGCATATGTATAGGTAGTTCCCCAACATTGATCTTTACAAAGCTTTCCAATACAAATTTTACCCCCAGTCCCCTCCCCCCCTCAGATGGCAGGAAGTCCACTACATGTTAATAATGTTGAAATGCTTGAGAAGTTATGCAAGAAAAATCCTATCTACAAGAAAAAAAAAAGAATCAGAGAAAGGCAACACAATGCAAGCAAATGTCAATAGAGATCATGAAAATGTTACGTTGTGGTCCATATTTCATGTCCCTCTTTCTGGGTGCATATGGTTTTCTTCAATGAACAATTGGAACTGGTTTGAGACAATTCTTTATTGCAGAGATCCATGTCCATCAGAACTGATCATCATGTAATACTGTTGTTGCTGTGCATGATGATCTCCGGGTTCTGCTTGTTTCACTCAGCATCAGTTCATTGCATATTCTTTTTTTGAAATAAGGAAGTAATGGAAATTTTTGGTTGCTGTATATTAAAAACTACTTACTAACATGTTATTCTGATAAGAATCAAAATTTTGCATTGGATATTTTAATTGTGATAGACTTTCTGAATTTTGAGGTTTACATAAAATCCTAAACATTTGTAGTAAACAACAACAACAACAACAATCAAACAACAACCTAATAGAAATTAATTTCATTGAAAAGGTGGAAGGGGGACAAGGTATAAAACATTTTTCCTTTCCCATGAAGAAATAGGCAGAATGTACTCTAATAGCAACAGAACTAGGCAATAGATTGGGAAACATGGTTCTAGTTCTGATTTTGTCACTTTGAATAAACTCTCTGGGAATATTTTCTTTGTTTGATAACAGGAGAAGCATGGATTAGGAGCTTTCTATAATATAAGACCCTTGATAATAAGGATCTTTTTTTCTTCTTTTAATGTCTAGTTCCTAACAAAGAAGCCCTCAATAAATGGTGAGTGAATGAATGAATTATTCTTTTTAGTTCTGATATACTATAGTTATATAATTCCATCAGACACCATTGGTAGTATTGATTGAGTTCTGGATTTAGCATGATGAATTTTTGTTTGAGCTTGAAGAATAGTTCAATATTTAAATGTTCAACTTATGTTCTCATTGATATAAGCATTTCTTCCAAAGATACAAATCATCACATCATCTCTGCTTTCTTGTGTGATTCTTGTCTACACAAATTAGCAAATTTTCCATAGAAGATCTACTTAGTATGTTGGAGACAATATTGTGGTTCTTTTTTAATATTACATGACTATCAGTATGATGTCATCCAAAATATAGACATAGGGAAGCTAGTGGAAATAAGAGTTCAAATGTGACTGAAGATGCTTAATGTGTGATTCACCTTTCTCTGCCTCAGTCTCCTCAATTGTGAAATAAAAAGCAACAGTAGCATGGGCCTCCCAGGGTTGTAAAGATTAAATGAGATATTGTTTGTGAAGCTCTTAGCATATTGTAGGTGATTAATAAACACTTGTTCCTTTTTTATCCTTTCTTTGAACTGAGCTATTAGGTAAACTTGCATTGTTAAGACGTAAGAAGAAGAGAGGGAATGACAATTTTAAGCAAGCAAATAACATTAGAGTATAAAACAAAGTATCAAGTAAAGGAAGATGATTCTTGTCTGTGTATATCATATTGATTTGTATTTATGCTTCATTTCGTGAAAGAAGTGATATAATATTCTATATCATGGTCACAAGAAGGCATTAGCAATCCTGATGCTTGGAATGAGTCAGTCTTTCATATAAATGAAGGGTACTGGCTTCCCTGGGCTTCCTTCACAGCCCAGCTAATAAAATCCAATTTCTATAGGCAGTCTTTTCTAATTCCTCTTAATTCTAAAGTCTTCCTTTTTAAAAATGGCTCTTGATTATCTTGTATGTAGCTTGTTTTTGCATATTTGTTTAGATGTTCTTTCCACAAATAATTTGTAAACCTTGGGGGTGGGGTGGGGATAGTCTTTTGCCCTTTTTATTTTTGTATTCCTATGATTTACACAATTCCTGGCACATAGGATATGTTTTATAAATGTTTATTGATGGGGGCGGAGCGAAGATGGTGAACTGCAGACAGCATTCTCGGTGAGCTCCTGAGACCTTCCCTCAGACCCAGACAAATTGAGCCTCTGAACTGGTTTTGTAGTGAGGGTGCCACCAAACACTTGGACTACAATGCACTTCTATCAACAATCTACTTTGAAAAAACTCTGGAGGTTAGTCTCAGGGGAATCGGCAGCTGGCCATGATTACACGCCAGTGAGAAGCAGCTGGGGCGGAAGTCAGAGCTGTGACAGAGTGGCTGATATTAGGCACCCAGGAAGCCCCTGGGAGACGCCTGGGCCACTTTGCTTTGCTTGCGGGCAGGTGCTTTGGCAGATCTGCCTTTGGTAAAGGGTGGATTGAGAGCAGTTGAAAGCGTGGTCCTAGTGGGGATCAGCCAGATCAGCCCCAGACTGGAAGTCAACTCGGCAAATTGCCCCAGGGCAAATTGAAACTGCGGCAATATTCCCTGCTGGTGACTGATACCTCAACTCAAAATTATGAGTAAGAAGCAAAAGAGAGCTCTCACCATAGGCATCTTCTACAGAACGAAAGTAGAGCAGTCCCCAGATCCTGAGATTCTGAAAACAATCCCAGAGGAAGCCACAAAGGCGGACTTAAGCTGGTCCCCATTTTACAAGGCTTACCTGGAAGATTGCATAAAGAATCTCAAAAGAGAGCTAGAAGAAGATTGGGGAAATAAACTGAGATCAGTGCAACAGAGATATCAAAAACTGGAAAACAGAACTGGTGAATTGGAAAAAGAAAACAATTCACTGAAAACAAAATTGGCAAAATGGAAAAAGAAGGCATTGAACCAAGAAATTCAATTGGCCAGTTACAAAAGGAGCTAAAAAAGATAACTGAAGGAAACAATACTTTAAAAATTAAAATTGAACAAATAGAAGTAAATGACTCGATAAGACTTCAAGAATCAGTCAAACAAAAACAAAAAAAAAAATGAAAAAATAGAAGAAAATATGAAATATCTCCTAGGAAAAACAACCGACAATCTAAGGATTATCGGACTCCCTGAAAGCCACGATGAAAAAAAGAACCTGCATGCTATCTTCCAGCAATCATATAAGAGAATTGCCCTGATGTTTTAGAATCAGAAGGCAAAATTGGCATTGAAAGAATTCACCGATCACCTCCTGAAAGAGACCCCGAAATTAAAACCCCAAGGAATATTGTGACCAAATTTCAGGACTATCACACCAAGGAAAGGATATTGCAAGCAGCTAGAAAGAAACA
>JAJPUD010015536.1:26075-37044 GCA_023553655.1 Myrmecobius fasciatus | reverse complement strand
CTTGGCAGATAGATTCCCAAATATTTTATCCTATCATCTGTTATTTGAAATGGAATTTCTTTTTGTATCTCCTGCTGCTGAACTTTGTTGGTAATATATAAGAATGCTGATGATTTATGTGGATTAATTTTGAATCCTGCCACTTTGCTAAAGTTGTGAATTGTTTCTAGTAGTTTTTTAGTTGAGTATCTAGGGTTCTCTAAATATACCATCATGTCATCTGCAAAGAGTGATAATTTGGTTTCTTCATTACCTACTCTGATTCCTTTTTTTCTCTTTTTCTTCTCTTATTGCTAAAGCTAACATTTCTAATACAATATTAAATAGTAATGGTGACAGTGGGCAGCCTTGTTTCACTCCTGATCTGATTGGGAATGGTTTTAGTTTGCCTCCATTACATATGATGCTTGCTGATGGTTTTAAATAGATGCTACTGATCATTTTAAGGAAAAGCCCATTTATTCCTATACTCTCTAGTGTTTTGGGTGTTGGATTGTATCAAATGCTTTTTCTGCATCTATTGAGATAATCATATGTTTTTTGTTAGTTTGGTTATTAATATAATTAATTATGCTGATAGTTTTCTTAATATTGAACCAGCCCTTTATCCCTGGTATAAATCCTACTTGGTCATAGTGTACTATCTTGGGGATGACTTTCTGTAATCTCATTGCTAATATCTTATTTGAAATTTTTGCATCAACATTCATTAAGGAAATTGGTCTATAGGTTTCTTTCTCTGTTTTCACCCTACTTGGTTTAGCTATCAGCACCATATCAGTCTCATAGAAGGAATTTGGCAGTATACCTTCTGTCCCTATTTTCTCAGATAGTTTGTATAGTATTGGAATTAATTGTTCTTTGAATGTTTGGTAGAATTCACATGTAAATCCATCTGGCCCTGGAGATTTTTTCTTAGGGAGTTGATTAATAGCTTGTTCTATTTCTTTTTCTAAAATGGGGCTATTTAAATAATTTATTTCCTCTTCTGTTAACCTGGGCAATGTATATTTTTGTAGATATTTCTCCATTTCATTTAGGTTGTCAAATTTATTGGCATAAAGTTGGGCAAAGTAACTCCTAATTATTGCTCTAATTTCCTCTTCATTGGAGGAAAGTTCTCCCTTATCATTCTTGAGACTAACAATTTGATTTTCCTCTTTCCTTTTCCTTATCAAATTAACTAAAGGCTTATCTATTTTGTTGGTTTTTTCATAGAAACAACTCTTAGTTTTATTTATTAATTCAATGGTTTTCTTATTTTCAATTTTATTAATTTCTCCTTTTATTTTTAGAGTTTCCAATTTGGTATTTAATTGGGGGTTTTTAATTTGTTCTTTTTCTAGTTTTTTTTTTAATAATAAACCCAATTCGTTGATGTTTTCTTTCTCCATTTTATGCAAGTAAGCATGTAGAGATATAAAATTGCCCTTTATAACCGCTTTGGCCGTATCCCACAAATTTTGGTATGTTGTTTCCTTATTGTCATTCTCCTGGATGAAATTATTGATTGTGTCTATGATTTGCTCTTTCACCCATTCATTCTTCAGGATTAGATTATTTAATTTCCAATTAACTTTTGGTTTATTTTCTCCTGGCCTTATATTGCATGTGATTTTTATTGCATCATGATCTGAAAAGGATGCATTTACTATTTCTGCCTTTCTGCATTTGATTTTGAGGTTTTTATGCCCTAACACATGGTCAATTTTTGTATAGGTTCCATGGACTGCTGAGAAAAAATAAACAACCTACTGTCTCCATTCAACTTTCTCCATAGATCTATGATACCTAACTTTTCTAACAATTGGTTTATCTCCTTAGCTTCTTTCTTGTATATTTTGTAGTTTGATTTATCTAATTCTGAGAGAGCAAGGTTGTGATCTCCCACTAGTATCATTTGGCTGTCTATTTCTTCTTACATCTCTCTTAATTTCTCCCCTAGGAATTTGGATGCTATTGAACTTGGTGCGTATATATTTAGTATAGATATTGCTACATTATCTATGGTACCCTTTGATAAAATATAGTTTCCTTCCTTATCTCTTTTGATTAGATGTATCTAATATAATCTGATATAAGGATTGCTACCCCTGCTTTTTTTTGTTCACCTGAAGCAATATTGGCTTCTGCTCCAGCCTTTTACCTTCATCTTATATGTGTCACTATGTTTTAGTTGTGTTTCTTGTAGACAACATATTGTGGGATTATGATTTTTAATCCAATCTGATATTTTCTTCCGCTTTATGGGAGAGGTCATCCCATTCACATTCACAGTTAGAATAACTAATTCTTTATTTCCTGCCATCTTATTTACCCAAGTTATGTTTTCCCCTTTTCTTTCCCCTTTCTCCCTTCCCCCCTCCTCAGTAATTTGCTTTTGATGACCCCCTCCCCCAAACCATACTCCACCCTTTAGGTCCCCTCCCCCTGTTTTTACTCCTTTCCCCTGGTTCTTCTATTTTACCTTCTATTAGTTTATCCCTTTCTTTTCCTCCTTTCCCTCCCACTTCCCTCTAGCAACATGCAAGTTTCTATGTGAAAATCAAGTGTCTGATATACACTTTTAAAGCCCGAACTGATGAGAGTAACATTTACACAATGCTCATCTCCTTCCCCTCTTTCTCTCAATTATACTAGGTTTTCTTTGCCTCTTCAAGAGATTTTACCTTGTTTTTACCTCCTTTTTTTAGATCTTATTTTTACCATTTTTTCCCTCTTTTCCCCAGTATGACAACCTTTCCCCCTCTAGTTCTCTTTTTCATATTATCAAAGTAATATCTAGTTCATTATACCCCCAAATTTTAAGTATCCCCCTAGTAAACATAAAGTTCTCAAGAGTCTTTTTCTTTTTACCTTTTTATGCATCTCTTGAGTTCTGTGTTTGGATGTCGAATTTTTTGTTCAGATCTGGTCTTTTCATTAGAAATAGGTGAAATTCACCTATGTCATTGAATGACCATCTTCTTCCCTGGAGGATAATGCTCATTCTATCTGGATAGGTTATTCTTGGCTGTAATCCAAGTTTCTTTGCCCTTCGGAATCTCTGGTTCCAGGCCCTTCGTTCCTTCAATGTGGAGGCTGACAGAGCTTGTGTGATTCTAATTATTGATCCTTGGTATTTGATTTGTTTCTTTCTAGCTGCAAGCAGAATCTTTTCCTTGGTGTTGTAGTCCTGAAATTTAGCCACGATATTCCTTGGGGTTTTAATTTTGGGGTCTCTTTCAGGAGGTGATCGGTGGATTCTTTCAATGGTGATTTTGCCCTTTGATTCTACAATCTCAGGGCAGTTTTCTTTCAGGATTTCCTGGAAGATGGTGTTTAGATTCTTTTTTTCATCATGACTTTCAGGAAGTCCAATAATTCTTAGATTGTCTCTCCTAGATCTATTTTCCAAGTCAGTTGTTTTTCCTAGGAGATATTTCATATTTTCTTCTAATTTTTCATTTTTTTGTTTTTGTTTGACTGATTCTTGAAGTCTTATTGAGTCATTCACTTGCATTTGTTCAATTTTTATTTTTAAAGTGTTGTTTTCTTGTTACCTTTTTAAGCTCCTTTTCTAACTGGCCAATTTGTTCATTGCACTCTTTTTCCACTTCACTAATTTTATTTTTCAATAAATTGGTGTCTTTATCATATCTCTTTTTGAGGGCTTCTTGCACTGACTTCAGTTTATTTTCTCATTTATCCTCCAACTCTCTTTTGAGATTCTGTATGCAATGTTCCAGATGCCTTTTGAAAAGGGGACCAGTGATGGTCCTTAATAACATCCTCTGAAGTTTTGTCTAAAGGAACCTCAGAATCTGGGGTCAGCCCTTCTCTGTCTCGATAAAAGCTGTCTATGGTGAGAGCTCTCTTTTTCCTCTTCATTTTTTTTTTTTAAACATCGTGTATATCTCTTTAAGGTTTGGAAAAACCTCTGCTAAAGCTCCTTGCCCTGGGGCAATTTGGCGAATTAATTTAAGGTGCTGAGCTGGTGGGGGCTAGGACTAAGGCCGAATTACTCCTGAAAAAAGGCAAGTCTGCCAGAACACCTGCCCCCAATCTGGGCAGAGTGTCCCCAGTGCCTCAGATAAACTCCAGGTGTTTGGAGTTTGGAGTTTGGTGTTTTTGCCACAATGAGCTGAACTGAGTCCCACCCTCACTTCTGGCCTACACCACTCTTTATCCCTCTGTCCAAGATAGACAAACCTGATGTGAAGTTATTCAGAGGTATCAGCGAGCAGTATCCAAGTATTTCTAAATTCGTTGACTTGAAGATCAGTTCAGAGGCTTATTTTATTGTTGGTTTGAGAGAAGATCTGAGGAGACTCAGAGAGTCACGTTTTCACTCCGCCATCTTGGCTCCGCCCCTCTCCTATCTTTTACTTTTGCCAAATTTTTCACTACACCCACATTGTTATGTGACTACACATGGGGTCTGACAGTTTTAGAAGTTTTAGCCTACAGTATTGAGAGATTACGTGACTTACCTTCAACCACACATTAAGCATAGGTCAGAAGGAGAACAGAGATCATTAAAGACAAGTAAATTTTAAAAATGTACCAAGACAATCGAGATAAGATGAAATTACAAAATTCTTCAAAAAAGAAGAAATTGAATGAATAATTAATATTTACATTAATTTAAGGTTTTCAAAGTATTTTATATTGCATGGATATGCATTGCTCATGGTTGGATTGTTATGAGGCTCTGCATATTCATTCATAGATTTAATACTATGTCATCCAACAGCCAAGGGAATACTTGATAAAGCTGGATAAAATCATAACAAAACTCAGTTGAAATAAGTCCAGACTTTCAAGAGAAATAATGGAGAGGAAAATGGGAATAAAATGGCAATAGTACTTCTAGAGCAGTAATTATAAAGCTTTACTGATCAAAACTAGTTGATATTTAAAGAGAGAAAAATGAGTTTGTGTATTAATAGATAAGGATAAATTAAAATAACCAAATACTATAACTCAGCACTTTATGAACCCTTAAAAATTACTTGGGGGGCGGAAGCACAAGCTTACTACTGGAACTAATAAAAGTAACCATTATTTAAACTTCACTTTAAATTTTCCAAAATGTTTTACATTCAATAAATTGGCTGAGCATTACAATAGTCCTATGATACAGGTATAGGGGAAGGATCTAGAGTTTTAAATTCACTGACAGAAGAAACTAACAGAAGGAAACTACTTCCATCATTGTACACCAGTTTTTTATTTGCACTGTATATTCTTAAAGAATTCCCTAGAGCAGGACTTCTTAAACTTTTTTCACTTGTGACCCTGAAGTAGTGAAAAAGTTGGAAAGCATTTGACTCTTATATCCAACCAAATATCAAAGATGTTAAAGATGGGTATAGAGAGGATTTTGTAAAGATAGTGGAGTGGATCTGAGAACTTTCAACTCTGAATTTCTGCCACTGAAAGAGATAGTACATTGCCTTGGAAAAAATGTGGAGCAATGGGAATAAACAAAAGTCAGGACAAAAAAGATTGTTCATTTTAGACACTTAAAAAGACACCAAAAAGTTATGACCTCCAGGGGCAGAGACTCTACACAAGTGGAAGGCGACCGTCTCCAGGCCAGCTCTGTAGAAACAACAAACAATCCCTGGAGCAGCTGAGGTAGGAAGGCAAGCTGAGCCCTGGAAACTTTCATTTCAAAGACACTGTGGAGATGTGATAGGAAGTATAGGAGAAAATTGAAGGACTTTTCACTGTGCTGACTAAATAAATCTGGGCAGTGATTCTACTGCAGGGGGAAAGGAGATGGCTTTTATCTGATAAGAACAGTGGCAGAGGGACAAGGATGCTGTTGGCTGTGGACATCATTGGAGGGACAAAAAGGAGCAAAATTATTTATGGGACAATGAGACTGGAGGCTTTAGCCAGCTTAGAAATGCAGAGGAGAACCCAAGATTGAGCCTCAGGACAGAACTCAGAAAACAGCAGAAAGAAAAACTTGAGATTAGGACAACATTCTCCATACCTCTGGTCTAGAACCTGACTACACTAATAACTGCTAACAAAACAACAAAATAATAAATGGCTAAAATGAGTAAAAAACAGAGAAGGAGCACAAACATAGACAGCTACTATGGGGATGAAGAAGATATGGGTTCATATCCAGGGGAAAATAATGCAATTTAAAAAGCAAATCCTTTTCCTATTAGAAATATCAAATGGTCTCAAGCACAAAAAAGTTTTTGGAAGTACTCAAAAAAGATTTTAAAAATCAGAAAAGAGAGATCAAGGGAAAATAAGAAAAATAATAACAATCCAAGAAAATTTAAAAAATAAAGTCAATCATTTTGAAATAGGGAATGAAAAATTTATTTCTTTAAAAACTAGATTTGGGTAAAGGGGATCTAATGATGTTCTAAGACAACAAGAAATAAGAAACCAAGATCAGAAATGAAAAAAAAAAAAACATAAGAGAATATGAAGCATCTTATCCAAAGAACAACTAAGGTAGAGAAGGGATAACATCAAAATAGCTAACCTAATGGAAAATTATGATTAAAAAGTATCTTGATACAGTATTATAAGATATTATTAAAAATAATTGCTCTGACATTCAAAAACAAGAAGACAAAACAGAAATAGAAAAAATCCACCAATCATTAACTGAAAAAGTTCTTAGGAACAAAACTTACAGGAATATCATAGACAAGTTTCAAAGCTCCCAGGTTATAGAGAAAATATTGGAAGCAATAAGAAAAAAAAATAAATATTATGGAGCTACAATAAAAATTACACAAGATCTACCAGGTACTATGCTAAAGGACTGTAGGTCTTGGAATATTATATTTTATAAAGCAAATGAGCTGTGGTTATCATCAAGGTTAACTTAGCCAGCAAAGTTAAGTATAATTCTGAATGAAAAAAACAAAAAAACAAAAAAAAAAACCAGTCATTTGATAAACTGAAGGACATTCAGGTATTTGTTTTTAAAAAATCAGCAAAACTTAGGGGAAATTTCGACATATTGCATCCAGGAGAAATATAAACAAACATAAAGACCAACTATAAAGAATTCAATAAGGTCAAATTGTTTCCTTCTTATATATGAAAATATCACTTCTTTTATGACTGCCATTTTTGGGTAGTTTGAAAGAAAGATCTTACTGATCTTATATAATTATTTTTAAAAACTGTGTAAGGAGAAAAAAAGAAGTTACCAATGCAAATTATGCATTAAAGGAAAAATTGATCTAGAAGAAGCTAGTGGTGGGAAGGTCATATAGTACTGAAACTTTACTCTCAACAGGAATAGGTTAGAAATGGAACAATTTACACACACACACACACACACACAATCACATACACACACACACACAGTTTAAAAGTTTCCCAAAATTTGGAAAGAAATGGGAGGGTAATGAAAGGACTTATTTCTTTCTGGAGAAAAGGAAAGGAGGAAAACATAGAAGTAATTTTACTTTAGAATGTGAATAGGATGAATTTATCCATAAAATAGAAACTGATAGCCTAACAGGAATTTAAATTCAACAATATGTTGTTTTAAGCGAATGGTATAAAAATGACAGATACATACATAAAATAAAGGTAAGAAGTATAAATTTTAATGTTAAAACCTTAGACAAAACTAATGCTAAGATAGATTTGATCAAAAGATAAAATTAGGAAACTATAATATGTATGACCTATCTTATTCAATATTGTTTCATACCATTTAAAATAATCAAACAATATGAAGGCTATACCTGAGTCTATACTTGCCAAAACAGACACAGCAAATTATATGAACATAAACATAAAACACTTTTTTCTATAAAGTCAGATCTAAATAAACTTTGTTGTTTGTGACCCAGTAAAGCCAATATATTTTTATGATAATTTTACCTAATTAGTCTATTACTTGCTGTACCAATTAAATTATTTTTAAAATTAAATTTAAAATATTAAATTATCTGGGCAAAAAATAAACATTGGCAACTTCGAAGAAACCAGGGTGGCAGAAGAAGATGTAAAGGAATTAGATTCAGTAGTATTAAACCCTAAACCATGCTATAAGGTCAGAGATTAAGCAAAAAAAATTGATAGATTTGATTATTTTAAAGTAAAATATTCTTGTATAAATAAAATCAATGTATCCAAGAATAGAAGGAATGCAGAAAATTGGTGAGGGAAGGGAGGTTTTGGGAAGGACTTCATAAGCATTCTTTCAGTTAGAATATGATTGATGGAAATATTGATATTGTTTAGGAAATGATGAGTGGTTCACTTAGGAAAACATAGAAAGCCTAGTACTTATGAAGAAAGATGCTATCCAATTTCAGAAAAACCAATGAAAAGTGGAAATAAGATAACGTCATTCATATTATATATATATATGTATATATGCATATAGAGAGTATGAGTATGTATATATACATATGTGTATACATATCTATGTATATATGTATCTATATGTTCATGTAGATCTAGATTTAAGTCTATCTAGATATGGGTATATCTAGATCTAGATACATAAAGATCTATATGTATCTAATTTATCTACCTATATCTATGCTTAATTTAAGGTGAGGGTGAGGAAAGGATTAAAGTAAAAATTATATACCTGAGAAACAAAAAAAGGAAGCAAAAACAAAAGCTGTTTGGCTCTGAAAACAATGTGTGATATATAATGTAGTATATTAACATAATACATAATAAATATATAGTATATAATAAATATATGTTTTTTGAAATAGAAATTTGCTATTTCACATTAAATTCTCATATTTTGTCATGTAAAAAAGAAAGAAAAAAAGTAGCTGTTATCAATGTGGGAAAGGATAGAAGGTTGTAAAACTTTTGATAAAGTTGTGAAAAGGTCCAGCAATTATGGAAAAATATTTGTATTTAAACTAAAAGAGTGACTAGAAATTTTATATATTTTGACTCAGAAACTGAAATGTTAGAATTATAGTCCAATGTTAAAGACAGACAAAAAATATACAGTACATAAAAGTATTCATTAAAGCAATTTCTCTATTTCCAAAGGACTGAACTAAATTAAATTAATTGTGTTACAGGAATGTAATACCATATTATTGAATATTATGTAATAAAATTATTGTTACAGATAAATCAGAGAAGGATGGGAATATATATCTATAAAATAAGTAAAAATTGGTAGAAATATACATTGGAAAAATAATTATATGAATTTTCTCAAAAGAAGGGGGAAATCAACTAGATACTGAATAATTGTCAACAGTGGCTGTGGAGGGAAAATAACAGAAATGCACGATCTTTTTTTTTTTTTTTTTTTTGCTTATGGGAGTGGGTGATTGTAGGTGTGTAATTTTAAACATATAGTAAAAAATTATTTATATTTTCATAGTTTTAATTTTTTTCCCCTTTCCTTTATTTCTTTGTTTTGAGAACTGGATCCCTATCCAGGTACGGGAGAGAACATTTTAAGTAATAAAAAGAAAACTTTAAAAATAAATGTTTGTATTTTTAAATCTTACACATCACATTCACACATGCTATAACCACACAACAAACAACAACAATACAAAATTTTCTTTCTAATGGCAATCACCACCTGATAATTTTCTTTGTATGTTTTTATTTTATATATCTTCAATTTCCCAGAAAATTATTATATTTTGGCATCATGCCTTCAAGATAATCTACTGGCAGAAAATTTCTAATCACAAAGTCAGAAATTATTGATTTGTTGATGGTTTTCATGAAAAAATATCAATTTTGTGTCACTTCTTTAAAAGAGGAAGGTAGAGGAAGGTTATGATTTGTTTTTATACTACTAATGATTATTGAACCAAAGTAAATTAAAACAAAAACTCAATTCAACACATTGTGAAATACTAAACAAAGCAAGATGCTATTTTCTTTTGAGTTATTTTTACTAAGAGGAAATATAAAATATTCCATTTATGTATATCTTTTATACTTACTGTATCTATTAAATTGAAAAAATATGTAAATATGTATATCTATCCTCTATTATAGCAAAATTAAATGAAGCAGAGAAAAGAGGAAATGGGAGTGAGAGAAAGAAGAGTGAGAGAGAGAGAGAGAGAGAGAGAGAGAGAGAGAGAGAGAAGGAGGGAGAAGAGGGGAAGGGTAAGAGAGAAACAGAGAGAAATTAAAGTGAGCAGTTATATGCATGCATAAACACACTATAAATATAATTACATATATATGCATATATAATATATATGTGTATATATGTATATATGTGTTTGTGTGTGTGTATATATATATATTTATATATATATATACACATACACACACACACACAAACACATGCATAACCATACATATACATAGAGACAGAGAAAAAGAAGAGAATGTAAAGGAGCTATCACCAGGTATCTTGACTCTGTCCTGCCAGTGTACGGTGCTGACTTGAGAAGTGTAAGAGAGACCAATGACTGTGCAGCTATGCCTCGTTTAAATCTAACTTGTGCAAGAATCAAAACCTTCCCCCATGTCATTTTTCCCTTTTTACCTATCCCAAGTCTGGTGGCCACAGGCAAGTGACAAAGCAACAGGTATGGATACACTGGGTGCTGCATCACAACCCTGCACAAAGACCACCCAGTCATAGGGCCACCATCTCACCAGAAGCAGCAATAGAATTTGGCAGACCTCTGGATCTGAGCAGAGTATTAAGGGTCACACTGCTCAGGTCAAGTTGTGAGCAAGGGATTGGAAATGCTCCATCGCAATTGCCTGCTTACCCAGTCCTGGCCTGATTACCACAAGAGGGGGGGATCCCACTCTGTGATGAAAACTCACACTCACACACACAATACAAAAACTACTACAAAGATGACTCCATTCACCATCAGGATTTGGAATGTGAACACAAAATCCAGGAGACATGAGAACTTAGAGATATCACATCCAAATATCAACCCTAAGAGCAACAAGATTGGCAAACAAAGGTGGACTTACACCTTTTTTTTTTTTTTTTTTTTTTTTTTTTTTT
>JAJPUD010015536.1:0-19896 GCA_023553655.1 Myrmecobius fasciatus | reverse complement strand
AAGAGGATATAAATTATATAAATAGCCCCATATCAGAAAAAGAAATACAACAAGCTATTAATCAACTCCCTAAGAAAACATCTCCAGGGCCAGATGGATTTACATGTGAATTCTACCAAACATTCAATGAGCAATTAATTCCAATACTACACAAACAATTTGAGAAAATAGCGACAGAAGGTATACTGCCAGAATCCTTCTATGAGACTGATATGGTGCTGATACCTAAACCAGGTAGGGTGAAAACAGAGAAAGAAAAGCATAGACCAATTTCCCTAATGAATATTGAAGCAAAAATATTAAATAAGATATTAGCAATGAGATTACAGAAAGTCATGCCCAGGATAGTACACTATGACCAAGTAGTATTTATACCAGGGATGCAGGGCTGGTTCAATATTAGGAAAACTATCAGCATAATTAATTACATTAATAACCAAACTAACAAAAAACATATGATTATCTCCATAGATGCAGAAAAAGCCTTTGATAAAATCCAACATGCTTTCCTATTAAAAACACTAGAGAGTATACGAATAAATGGGCTTTTCCTTAAAATGATCAGTAGCATCTATTTAAAACCATCAGCAAGCATCATATGTAATGGAGACAAACTAAAACCATTCCCAATGAGATCAGGAGTGAAACAACGCTGCCCACTGTCACCATTACTATTTAATATTGTATTCGAAATGTTAGCTTTAGCAATAAGAGAAGAAAAAGAGAAAAAAGGAATCAGAGTAGGTAATGAAGAAACCAAATTATCACTCTTTGCAGATGACATGATGGTATACTTAGAGAACCCTAGATACTCAACTAAAAAACTACTAGAAACAATTCACAACTTTAGCAAAGTGGCAGGATTCAAAATTAATCCACATAAATCATCAGCATTTGTATATATTACCAATAAAGGTCAGCAGCAAGAGATGCAAAAAGAAATTCCATTCCAAATAGCAGATGATAGGATAAAATATTTGGGAATCTATCTGCCAAGGAAAAGTCAGAAACTATACGAAAGAAACTATAAAACACTTTCCACGCAAATAAAATCAGACCTAATTAATTGGAAAAATATTAAGTGCTCATGGGTAGGCAGAGCGAACATAATAAAAATGACAATACTACCCAAACTAATCTACTTATTTAGTGCCATACCAATCAAACTCCCAAGAAATTATTTTACAGATCTAGCAAAAATAGTAGCAAAGTTCATTTGGAAGAACAAAAAGTCAAGGATCTCAAGGGGATTAATGAAAAAAAAGGCAGATGAAGGTAGCCTTGCTGTACCAGATCTAAAACTATATTATAAACAGCGGTCATCAAAACCGTTTGGTACTGGCTAAGAAATAGAGCAGTGGATCACTGGCACAGGATAGGATATCAGGACAATCTAGGCAATAACCTTAACAATCTAGTATTCAATAAACCCAAAGACCCCAGCTTTTGGGATAAATACTCACTATTCGGCAAAAACTGCTGGGAAAACTGGAAACTAGTGTGGAAGAAATTAGGGCTTGACCCATACCTAACACCACAAACCAAACTAAGATCTAAATGGGTACGTGATCTAGATATAAAGAGGGACTTTGTAAGCAAGTTATAGGAACGTAATATAGTTTACCTCTCAGACCTGTGGAGATGGAATAAATTTATGTACAAAGAAGACCTGGAACTCCTAATTGAACACCAGATGGATAATTTTGACTATATTAAGTTAAAAAGTTTCTGTACAAACAAAACAAATGAAGGCAAGATTAGGAGGGAAGCATCAAATTGGGAAATCATCTTTACATTTAATGGTTCTCATAAAGGCCTCATTTCTAAAATATATAGAGAATTGTCTCATATATATATAAAAGAAATCAAGCCACTCTTCAATAGATAAGTGGTCAAGGGATATGAACAGACAATTTTCAGATGATGAAATTAAAACCATCTCTAGTCATATGAAAAGGTGCTCAAATCACTATTGATCAGAGAAATGCAAATTAAGAAAACTCTGAGGTACCACTACACACCTGTCAGATTGGCTAAAATGACAGGAAAAGATAATGATGAATGTTGGAGGGGATGTGGGAAAACTGGGATACTAATACATTGTTGGTGGAACTGTGAATGGATTCAACCATTCTGGAGAGCAATTTGGAGCTATGCTCAAAAAAGTTGTCAAACTGTGCATACCCTTTGACCCAGCAGTGTTTCTACTGGGCCTATATCCCAAAGAGATCTTAGAGGAGGGAAAGGGACCTACATGTGCAAGAATGTTTGTGGCAGCCCTTTTTGTAGTGGCTAGAAACTGGAAACTGAAGGGATGCCCATCAGTTGGAGAGTGGCTGAATAAATTATGGTATATGAATGTTATGGAATATTATTGCTCTGTAAGAAATGACCAGCAGGACGATTTCAGAGAGGCCTGGAGGGACTTGCATGAACTGATGCTGAGTGAAACGAGCAGAACCAGGAGATCATACACAGCAACAACAGTATTGCATGATGATCAATTCTGATGGACATGGCTCTCTGCAACAAAGAATTGTATCAAACCAGTTCCAATTGTTCACTGAAGATAACCATATACACCCAGAGAGAGGGAAATGAAATATGGACCACAACATAACATTTTCATGATCTCTATTGACATTTGCTTGCATTGTGTTGCCTTTCTCTGATTCTTTTTTTTTCTTGTAGATAGGATTTTTCTTGCATAACTTCTCAAGCATTTCAACATTATTAACATGTAGTGGACTTCCTGCCATCTAGGGGAGGGGAGGGGACTGGGGGTAAAATTTCTAATGGAAATCTTTGTAAAGATAAATGTTGGGGAACTACCCATATATATGTTATACAAATAAAAAGCTTTAATAAAAAAATCATGGAAAAAATGCATTCAAAGTATGTCAGTTAGAATAACAGTTCTGCCATTTATTACCTATATAACCTCAGGCAGCTCATTTGATCTTTCTTTGCTTCAAGTAAAACCAAAAGAAGAGTTTGGATTGTTGTTCAGTCCTTTCGATTGTGACCTCTTTGTGGGGTTTTCTTGGAAAAGATAATGGAGCAGTTTACCATTTCCTTCTTCAACTCATTTTACAGATGAGGAAACTGAGGCAAACAGGATGAAGTGATTTGCCCAGGCAAATGTCTAAGGCCAGATTTAAGCTCAAGAAGGATTCTCATTTTAGGAAGGACAGAGTGCTAACTCACTCTGATGAGAAAGTCTAACTTTAACTTGTATGAACTGATACTGAGTGAAATAAGAAAAGCCAAGAGAACATCATACACAGTATGAACAAGATTATGTGATGATCAACTGTAATGGACTTGGCTCTTTTCAACAATGCAGTGATTCAAGACAATTCCAATAGACTTGGGATGGGAAATGCCATCCGCATTCAGAGAGAGAATTATGGAGATTCAAGGTGAATCAAGTATAGTATTTTTCCCTTTTTTTGTTATTTGTTTGTTTTTCTTTCTCATGTTTTTTTCCCTTTTGATTTTTCTTGCACAACATGACAAATATGAAAATATGTTTAAAAGATTGCCCATATTAACCTATATCAAAATAATTGCTGTCTTGGGAAGGGAGGAGACAGAGGAGGAAAGAAGAAAAATCTGGAACACAAAGTCTTACAAAAATGAATGTTGCAAACTATCTTTACATGTATTTGGAAAAATGAAATACTATTAAAGAAAGAATTGATCATCATATAATACTGATGTTGCCATGTGCAATAATCTCTTGGGTCTGCTCATTTCACTTAGCATCATGTCATGTAGGTCTCTCCAGGCCTCTCTGAAATCATCCTGCTGGTCATTTCTTATAGAACAATAATATTCCATAACACTCCTATACTTACTCCTATACTTATTCAGCCATTCTCCAACTTATGGACATCCATTCAGTTTCCAGTTTCTAGCCACTACAAAAAGGGCTGCTACAAACATTCTTGCACATGTGGGGCCCTTTCTCTCCTTTAAGATTTCTTTGGGATATAAGTATAGTGTGGACATAGTGCTGGGTCAAAAGGTATGCACACTTTGTTAACTTTTTCAGCATATTTCAAAACTGCTTTCCAGAATGGCTGGATCCACCAATAATATATTAGTGGCTCAGTTTTCCTGCATCACATCCAACATTTGTCATTATCTTTTCCTGTCACCTTAGCCAATCTCAGAGTGGTGCCACATATAAAACATTATTAGAAAGCAGTGGTCATCAAAACTATTTTTTACTGGCTAAAAAATAGAGCAGTCGATCAATGGAATAGGTTAGGATCACAGGACAAAATATGCAATAACTGTAGTAATCTAGTGTTTGAGAAACCCAAAGACTTCAGCTTTTGGAATAAGAACTTAGTATTTGACAAAAACCGCTGGGAAAAATAACAAGGAGTTCTTGAGGAGAATGGAATTAAAAATAGCATCAGCAATGGTCATTTATTGCAGAAGACTTGTGCATCCCATGAACTTTCTCATCAACCACACATTTTTCCGTTTACCTAAAAGTAATAAAACTCTGTGAAAGTATCCTTACAGTAAACATTGACATTTAATAGATTATGTTATCATAAAGGGAAGAGAAAGATTGTGAGAGTGACAAAACAATGTGTGGTGCATATTGCTGATCTGATCATAGACTTATCCTTTCCAAGATTAATATTTTCATTATTTCAAAATTGTCATTCCTGAAGCAAAATGACTACCAGAAGACTTAAACTGAAAAGATTAGCATAATACTCTGATAGGGAATAGTTTGTTGTTAACTTGGAGGGGAAAAATACTAGTCAATAAATGGTTGGCTACAGTGGAGAAGAAAAGGAATGGGTAGCTTTCAGAGATTTAGTGTAAAACACTGCATTGGTCATCTGGACGAGAACACTTAAAAACATAAGATTTTTTTTTAAATGATGTCAAAATTCAGTAACTGTTAAATTAAAAATGAGTACCATCTCATTGATGCTAAATTCTGCCACCTGAAAAGAATCCAATGCAAGTCTAGAATAGAGTGAATGTTAGTCCATGATTTTTTATTTACAGATAATTGTGCACTCAAGCAATGTCTGAAGTTGAGATACACCAAATTGTGTGCAGCTGTTTTCACTTGTTTTGACCTAACAATTAAGAACAAGAAAGAAGTGTTCCTTCAGCCAGCATCATAGCATTCGTACATGGAACTGTTGGTTATAGCAAATGAAGAAGTTTTGAATGCTGTATATAAGTTTATGTACCTGGACAGTATACTTTCCAGGAATGTACACATTAATAATGATAATTGCCAAAGCTAGCTCAGTGTTTGGGAGGCTGTGAAGGAAAGTATGTGAGAATAGACTGTCAGACTTAAGATCTATGGAGCCGTTGTGCTGAACTCATTGATGTATGTCTATGAAACCTAGAGTGTATAGAAGCAGCAGGCCAGGAAATTGAGTTGCTTCCATTTGAATTGTTTCATGAAGATTCTGAAGATCACCTGGCCAGATGAGATATCAGACATTGAGGTCCTTTCTCAAACTAAACAGTCAATATTTCAAACTTTATTGTAGAGCACAACTCTAACGGTTTGGCTACATTGTGCAAATGCCAAACATATACTTGCCTTAAAGGCCATTTTATAGAGAACTTGCACAAGGCAAGTGTTCACCTGGTTGTCATAAAAAGCAATACAAGGATACCCACAAGATTTCTCTCAAGAACTTAGGAATTGAAGGCATGACATGGAAGAGATTGGCATAGTAACATTCCAAAAGATATACCCTCCTTAGAAAAAGTGCTGTGCTTTATGAGCAAAACAGATTGAAGTAACTTAAAATAAGAATTAAATGTGCAAATTTATAGAATCTAGCCCAAATATGCATATGGATTATTTGTGCATAACCTATGATAGAGCATTTCAAACTTGCTTTGTTTTTATCAGCTAAGTCAGATAACTTCATTCTAAAATAATGGTGTTATTTGGTCCTTTATGAAAACAAAGAACAACACACAGATGGAGATAGCAAAAAAGGAAGGGAAAAAGATTACAAGGGAGATGCTTGGTAAGTTCTGGAATGAGTATGCTATTTGATAGTACCTTGCTGACACTTAATCTGAAATAATTCAAAACTAGCCCTTACTCTCTTTTCTGCTCTTATTCTTAAGCTTTAAGTTTATTTATTTTTTGGGGGAAAGAAAGGTTCATATCCTGCATAATTTGTCAAAAGATATTTGAATGTAGATTTTTGTGGAGAAATTAGGCCTCTCTCATTCTACATTGTTTGAGACATTTATTTCATTGATATGAACCTTGCCTTTTTAATTTTTAATTGACCCATATTTTAATTGGCATTTTTCAAGTACAAAGTCTCATGGAAAACAATAGAAATAGTTATTTGGAAAATAAAAATCAAATATTTGGACAGTGAATAAAGAGGATTTCACAACTCACTAAAACCTCATGGTATCTTCCACTAAAATGCTGATCTAGAAGGTTCTCATCAGTTTGATGAATCTTACTTTCAAATCAAGTCCAATTTTATCCTAGAAAAGATAACAAAATAAAGTTAGTGAAGAGTGAGAAGAATGAATTTGGCAGGAGTCTTCAGTCTAAACTAGGGGAATTTGCTTTAAGGTAAATTTTGAGATAAAAAAAGGAAAAAAATACATGAGACAAAGATGAACTAGATGGAAGTAAATATGTGCATGGCAAAGGAAGAAGTAATAGAGTATACTTGATGACCAATAATTCTCAAGAAAAGATAAAAAAGAAACTTGTAAGTATTTCTTCCAACAACCTCCTCTTTGTGACTTTACTGATGATTCACTTTCAAATTGATGTAACTTTTTTTTAATTGGCTTAACAATTTATTTAACATTTCACAAAGCAGATACCTTCTTTGTAGATGATTGCTGAGATGAGAAAATGAGAATTGGGAATTATTAGTACTGATTGATTATCTCCCCAACCATGACATCACTTTATTTGATCCTTCACAGAGATTTAAATCTATTCCTCATCAACTTCTTCACTACTATCATCCCCATTCCTCCCAAGGCTTAGAATTTCCCTGAAACCTTGGTGATATAATACAAAGTCTTTTGCATGATAATGTCATATATTTGGTGTAGCATTGTCAATTAAATCAGGTCAGGCAAAAGTACATCACAAATGAGTCTGAAAATTATTTTCAGAACGTTAAACAACAAATAAAACACAAAACTTCTCCATGTGCTGCCTTAGTGGATGGAGCAGCAAGAATAAAGAGTATATCCCAATCAAATATCTGCCTTAATACTTTATTGAAATGCAGCTACACTCTCTACCCACAAATCTATTTATACAGATGGAAAAATCTTTAAATTTTGTGCAGGCACCGGCACCCTCATTCCATTAATTAGATATGCTGCCATCATCTTAATTCAAATATTTGTAAGTAGGAAAAGAACGCTGCTCATTTTTATTCGTGATGCCTTCCTTGTCCCATCTGGCACAAACAATTTCCTTTCGTGCTTCTTTAAATTGTTATAAAGGAATTAATTTTACCCTAGAGGGCTTTCACTATGAATATCACAACTTCCATCGTGGTTATTACTCAATTTCATCATCAGTAACAAATTGTTCTTGTTGTGGGAATTGTGTTTGTCAATTTCTCCTGTTTAGTGCATTAGTTTTTCCATTTGGTTACTTGCCACTAACAAACTTCATTGTTCTCTTTCTAAAGTTGTTAATAGTAATTATAATTATTTCATCATAAGGACATATATTATGTTGGTATACATTTTTAAATGGGCAAATTATGGTTTTAAATTAGATTATAATGAGGAAAAGTATGTTTACTGTCACTATTTGATAAGTGGTAAACAAAATAAGAATATTTCAAAGTTTGCATGATTAATAATTAAATATATAATCCTAGATTTTCTGGCACTTGGTAGTCACAAATGTGCTTCTTGCAGTTTGTCTTCATTATGTTTTTATTAGTGAAAATAAAAATGGACATCCTGACATGGAGAAGTGTGAGATATTCTTGACCTTATTTCCCTCTCCAAAATTCCAAATAAATTAAAAACAGGATACTGAATGCCAGCAAACCTAACAAGATCAAAAGAGAAGAAAATTGAATCAGCTGATCCAAAGGTAATTTTAGGAGAAAAAAAACTGAATATCTTACTTTCAAAAATAATTTGTTATATGTGTTCTGAAATATATTTCCCAGTTCCAATTCATGCCTATATTTACTAAGTTAGTAATGTAAGGATGGGTATTACATTAGATTCATCAAAAAATTATAATATTGTAGGGGGGAAAGAAGGCTACATGTTGGACCCTACATTATGCAAAGGAGTTAACTCATGACTCCTGATAGTTGGAAATACTTTTCTCCATTTTGTGGGGTATTAACAATTTACCCTTGATCACAAAATATTTTCTTTGCTGGATATTTTATAGAGCCATGGATCTATGTTGTTCCCTCTGTTCTTGAATCCTAATGTAGACATTGGAATCAAACAATCTGGGCATAATACTAGGACTCTGATGGGAAGTTCATATAACTAACACTTCAATACTTGCAAATTCTTTCCCTGAGACTGAGCCAACAAGATAGTGGTGTGGTAGAGTAGGGGAGTGGGAGGAGGAAAGAGGAAGAAGACCTAGACTGAAGCCAGAATAAGAACTATATTCACCTAATCTCCAAGTAAAATATTTCTCCCATTCAGGTTTTACCTGATATCATATCCAGGTTCTAAAAGAGTTTAATATTTCATAGACAACTTCTGCACTGGTGGCAAGCTAAAATAAGAAACGAATTCAGGTTGCATCTTAACTGTGAAAACCCTTAATTAACATTATTCATTTTGTATTTTTTTTAACAATCTAACTCAGGTCTCACTTGGGAATTTGGGGGGGGGCGATTTGGGCTGTTAGTTTGATATCTCTACCCTAAGACATGACCAACATTCTACAATAGATATTTAGATGATTTCTATGTAACATCAATCCAATTCCAATTATGCTAAGTACTGGGTATGCAAAAAATTTTAAAAGACAGTACTTTTTCTCATGGAGCTAATGGGATTTAATGGGTAAGAGAATATTCAAACGTGCACTTACAAGTGAGAAATATAAAGATCAAATGGAGATAATCAAGAGAAATAAGATCCTAGAATTTAGGAGGTTTAAGAATATCTTCTTGCAGAAGATGGAATTTTAGCTATAACATGAAGGACACCAGGAGATAGAGATGAGAAGGGAGAAATTCTAGGTATGAGGATTAACCAGTGAAAGGATTCACTCAAAACAATCACAGAAACCTGATTACAAATCAATAACTTAGAATCTTCATTATCTCATTATAAATTCACTTGTAGGATTTTTTGTGAACTTCTAAAGAAAATACTATCTTCTCTAAAATTAGAGGTCAAGGAAAAGAAATGTGAATGAAGCAACAATATTAGGAAATAATGACCCAGAGAACCCACTGTTTGGGGAATACTATAGTAACTTTAACTTTATTAAACAGAATTCCATCTGTTTTTATGGTTGTCAGACCTTATTATTATACATAAAGCTAAATACAACATATGGCTGACTATAAAGAAATAAACATTTAAGGCACAATTAAGTCCATACTTTCGAAGCACATAGACCCATATGTCTCTTTTCCAATGTGCTATGTTTTATGGATGGCTGCGTTAGGCAGATGTATATAACAAAGTACCAAGAAGAAAAAGAAGGAATGAAAAAAAGGAAAGAAGGAAGGAAGGAATAAAAAATAAAGAAAGAAAGAGAAAGAAAAAGAGTCAGATGAAAGAAGGAAGGAAGTGAGAAAGCAAGTAAGGAATAGAGGGAGGAAAGAAGGGAGGGAGGGAGAAAGGGAAGGAGGAAGGGAGGAATGAAGAAGGAAGGAAAGAAGGGAGGGAGGGAGAAAAGGAAGGAGGAAGGGAGGAATGAAGAAGGAAGGAAGGGAGGAAGGAAGGAAGGAAGGAAGGAAGGAAGGAAGGAAGGAAGGAAGGAAGGAAGATTGCAAGTAATCAAGAGCAGAAAATGCCAAGAAGCAGCTGAATAGAATACACACACACACACACACACACACACACACACACACACACACACACACACATTTAAATTCATATTTTCAAAGGTCTGTAGGAATTTAAACCAAGTTGTGACTAATTTATTCCTCTATTTTTCAAACCATGCAGGTTCAGGCAAGGACAAAATTTGCTAAATAGTTTCTAGACCAATTTTTCAATACTTTCAGATCTCTGACTTCCAATTTTAAAGAAGACTTGCATTAATTTTGAAATTCCCTTTCATTCTTTTATTTCTTGTTTTGTAGTTTTCTTTCTTTCTGCCTCCTGTCTACCTGCCTGCCTTCATTCTTCCCATCCTTCTTTCTTCCTTCCTTTTCATTTGTTCTCTTACATGATAAGAGAAGTTTATAATAATATTACAGATGAATTCCCTAGTAAGTTATAGAAAGTACAGTTTAGAGCACTAGTTTTGGTCATTGATCTTTTGTGTTTGATTTAGTACTTAATGGAAAATAACTGATCATGAGCTAAACATGCAATTTTCTGAGCTCAAAGCTCTTACAAATACTTTATCCATACAATTCAGAAAATATATTTATGTAAGATTACTGTAAGGAACAAATTGGACAGTGGATTAGAAAGTAATATCAAAAGTATAGAGTAGTAAATAAATGCTAGGCATATTATAATTTCAATTATGTTAAACCTTTAGTGACTAAAACTTTAAATATTAATTTTTGAATACTTGAAAATGTATCCTTTCCATCATAGAATTTTTTATCATACTTCTATATTGGAAGGAAATATTTCTAAGGTCTATTATGTATGGGGGTTGGAGTAAAGGTGGTAGACTAATGACAGAAATTTGCCTGAGTTCTCCAAAATTGCTCTCCAAACAATATTAAGGTGATGCTTCAAAAGGAATTATGAATTGAGAAAATCAACAAAAGGATGAGGTGAAATAATTTTCCAGCCTAAGATAACTTAGTGTGTCAGTAGAGAAAGCTTCCTTCAGTGAGATGAGAGAAGAGCTCAGGCCATAAACTGACAAGGAAGCAGAAGGTCCTGGGATCAAATGAATCAGCAACAGAGGCTTCCAGAGCTCTTTGTCCTCTCATAGTAAGTAATCAGACAGCTGCTCACAAAAAATACTTCAGGGTACCATTTGTTGGTACTTGGAAAAATACTTAGTTGCATTTCACATAAGTTGTCCTGAATCACAGTTCCAAGGTAAAGAAGGCTTCAAAACAGTGTGGGGACAATGAGCACAGTTTAGGGGTGGAAAAGACTGCCCATGGTTACTAATATTAGAGCACAATCCAGGGGAGAGTAACCATATTTCTTTGATCATTACTCCTTGGAAGAAATGAAAATTTACTAACTCTCAGAACTAGATCTGAGGAGGAAAAGAAAAAGAAAAACCTGAAGTTTGGATAGTGCTGCCACTTCAATTCAGGAGGAGAATCCAACTTTAACAAAAAGTTAAAAGTGAAGAAATAGGCTAGAAAATTAGCAAAGAGCAAAAAAATCCAAGCATAGAAATTTACAATGGGGCAGCTAGACAACACAGTGATTAAAGCACCAGCCCTAGAGCTGGGAGTACCTGAGTTCAAATCCCACCTCAGACACTTAACATTTGCTAACTCTGTGATCCTAGGCAAGTCACTTAATGCCAATTACCTAGCAAAAAAAGTTACCATGGTAAGAGGGAAGTTCAAAATCTAAGCTCTTGGGTATTTAACAATGTCAAAACACCTAAATGCAAAGCAACCAAGGAAAATGTAAATTAGTTTCAGTCTCCTCCAAAAAAAGAACTTCTGTAAGAGCTCAAAAAGTATTTAAGAATGAAACAAGAAATGAAGAGGGGAAAATGGGAAAAAAATGAGATTTTTGCAAGAAAACCAGGGGGATAATCATCAACACCTTGTTAAGGAAGCACAAAAATATTAAACGAAATAACATTTTAAAAACAGAATAGATCAAATAGTTAAAAAGATGCCAAATCCACTGGAAAAAAAACACATTAAAAAACAAAAATAGCTCATTAAAAAAGATGTACAAAAATTTGGTGGCAAGAAGAACTTTAGAAATAGAACTGGAAAAAAGGAAAAGTAAGTACAAAAGCTCACTCAAAAAATAATTCATCTTTGTCCAAAGGGCTATAAAGCTGTGCATCCCCATTGATCCAGTAGTTTCACTATTGCAATGGTATCCAAAAGAGATCATAAAAAAAGAGAATCATATATATATATATATATATATATATATATATAAGCTGATACCATAAGTAAATTAGGGAGCGTGGAAAAGTTTACCTCAAATCTGAAGGGAATTTTATGAGCAAACAATAGATAGAAAGTATCAAAGGATTTAAAATGAATACTTTTAATTATATTAAGTCAATAAGTTTTGTAAAGTAAAACAAATGAGAGTCAAAATCTGAAGGAATTCAGAAAACTAAAACAAAATCTGCAGAAAATTTGTCTGATAAAGGCTTCATTTCTCAAATATATGGAAAATGGAATCAAATTTATAAGGAAACAAGCCATTCCCCATTTGCTAGATGATCAAAGGTCATGAACAGGAAGTTTTCAGATGTAGAAATCAAAACTATAATTGTATGAAAAATACTATAAATCATTGATGATAAGAGAAATGCAAATTAAAACAACCTGGAAACACCACTTTACACCTGTCAAATTGATTAAAGTCACAGAAAAGGAAAACAATAATTGTTGGAGGGGATATGGACAACACTAATGCACTATTGTGGGAGTTCTGAACTTATCTAACTAATCTGGAAAGCACTTTAGAGGTATGCCCACAAAGCTATAAAAATGTGTATATATAACTTTTAACTCAGCAGTAGGGAATGCCTGTTGTGGTATATGATTGTGATGGGTATTATGGTGCCATATAAAAAGATGAAAAGAATATTAAAAAAAAAGGAATGACATGAATTGCCCAGAATGAGGAAAACATTGTACACAATAACAGTAATGTGCTATGACAATCAACCATGAATCATTTAACTATTCTAAAAAACACAATGGTCTAAGACAACTTTGAAGGACTTATGATGAAAGGTACAAGTTATCTCCAAAGAAAGAACTGGTAGAGCTTAAGGCAGATCAAAGATATCTTTGCTTTGCTTTATTTGGATTGGGTTTTGTTTATTTCTTTCACTTAATTGCTAATATCAAAATATATTTTGCATAGTTGCATATCTATAATCTTTATCAGCTTGCTTGCTTTCTCAATGAAAAGAGAGGAGGAAAGGGTCAGAGAATTTAGAACTCATTTTTTAAATGTAAAAATTCGTTTTCTAAAGAATTATTTTCTTATTTAAGACTCTATTTTCTTCAACTGGTTAACTTTTTTTCATAATCTTATTTTTTTTTCTTAGATGGTTCCTCTTATGCTGTATTCCCTCAATCTCTTTCATTTGATTTTTGAAGTCTTTTTTGAGTTCTATAAATTCTTTTTAGGTAGGTAGCTATTTACTGTTTGGGGTAGAAAAAAACTTTTTAACTTCATTGACCTCCTCAGAAGATGAACTTTCAATCAGTTTCCCTATTCCCTTAGTAAGCTTCTATGATTGAGTTCTTTCTCCTTTGTGCATTCATTCTTTAATGAGAAGTATTAGTGTAAGCACCTCTAATTCTGAGGTGAGAAGATGGTGCCTCTATTTTCACTTCAACTCTTCCCTCTGATTGCAAATCAAAAGCTCCAGCATCCTGCAGATACAGACAGGCAGCAGCATCTCTGCCCCAAGGCTTCTGCACTGCCCAGATGTGCTGACTCCTTCTTGTCCAGGCCCAGTTCTCTGCTGCACAGCTGGGTCTGTTTTGCCTAATCAGCAGAAGCTCCCTCAGTCTTCCTAAACTCAGACCTGTGACTCCCTTTGTTGTGCAGGGATTGAATGTTTTTTATGTAATTTGTGCTGAGGTTCCCTTGACCCCAGCTAGTCCCAGGTTTCCCTGCTTCCTGTTTCTGTGGAGCTAATCTGGAGATGTTTATAGTTTGAATTGGCTAAACCTCAGCCCATAGGTCTTTCTCATCCCACATTGCCCCAAGAAGGCCCTATTCTGCCCCAAGTCTTATTTGTTTTTCACTGGTCTATGTTTGCCCTGAGACATAATTTTGTTCTGTTTGTGGGAGAAATCTGAAGAGCTTGAAATTTTCTGACCTATTCTGCCATCTTTTCAGAATGCTCCCTCAGTCTAATTTATGAACTCTGTTAACTGCTGACGGAAACTCATATTCAAGACTTGATGTCATCCCTATTAAATACCAATTCCATAATAGACAAACATAATCAGTAGCCAAATTTCCAATGTATCCAAATCATGGCAACACAGCAAACAGAGAAAGAATGCATAATAGAAGGATAATACAGTACCAGATAATACAGGATAAAAGAGTCCTTCCATTGTAAAGTAATTCACCTCAATTAAGAGAGGGAGAGTCCCAGATATGACCCAAGAGGAAGTTCTACAAGAGCAGACTAAAGTTATTATATTCTTGGTTGCTTGAATTTATTTCTGTTGAAGTTTTTCTCTTTTGAGATAAACTTGTCCCACTTTCCTTATTATTTTGGAGAAACAACTATTTCAGGTAGAGAATAATACTTCAATGACTAGTACAATCACTTAGTAGGCACTCAATAAAATACTTATTGTTTGAATCATTACAATTATAAAAGATTCTCTTGCAGTATAATTAAATTGGAATTATTTTTGCTAAGCAATCTTGTCCCCCGGTAAATATCTTATTAAAATAGCTTAAATGATTCTCTCCATAAAAGTATTTACACACCTTGAATAAAGTATAAACACTTTCACGATCTCCTTTTTAATTGTCACCTATCAAAACTATGCATATTTTCTTTTTTAATCTCTTTCCCATAAATCAAGCTCATGGACCTCTTAATCACATTGCTGATCATTGCTCAGAAGGAGAATCAACTATGAAAAACAAAAGAAAGAAAAGAAATAATTTATTCACTATGTGAAGGAAAGGCAGGCATAACAAAAATAATTTATCTTCTTCACAGTTTCTTGAGTTTGAGGATGAGTGAATCAGGCATTATTAAAGATGTGCTTCAGGAGAATTGCAAGAATTTCTGAGAACATTTTTATTCACATTTTTAGAAGAGCTTCAGTGACTACATAACTAATGGCAGAGTGCCGAAGATGAAAGAAAAATGGTGCCAATTGGGAATATGTAAAAGTGTGTGTGTGTGTGTGTGTGTGTGTGTGTTCATTTTAATTAGAATGTCAGTTCTGTGAGATCAGGTTAGATTTGGCTTTTCTTGTTGAGCCCTTAGCTCAGTTTTTGTCACATTGTAAATTAGATACTACTAGAAAGAAGAAATAAAGGATATTAGGGAGGTAGGATTATGAATAATTTTAAAAGAGGAAGGTCCTTGATATTATGATAATGTGGTGATTTAATAAAATACAAAAGAAACTGGTCTCAGACTTGTAAGATCTCTGCTTTAGTGCAATGCAGAAAAAATTTGAGTCATCTACCACTTAAAAATCTTTAAAGTTATGAATATAATTATCATGGACTCCCTAAATATTCTTACCAGTTAAAATGTTTTGCCATTCATTCATTTTTGTTTGAATGTTTATTAAAAGTCGATTGTTATATATGTTATGGACATTATATAAAGTTAATGTGTTCTAAATGATGTATGGAATATATAATATATGTTATATAATATATATGCACTAATGATATGAAAGGAGATAGAAGAATTATGCCTATGTTCTAAAGACTATAAATAAATTTTAATCTTATAAAAAACTGTGATGTAGGTGCTGTTAACATTTCTATTTTATACATATGAAGCATAGAGAGATTATGTGACTTGCCCATGATTACAAACCAGTCAAGAAATGAGGCTGGAATTGAATTGAGGTCTTCCTGATTACAGTTCCAGAATTATCCATTGTACAACCTATAGAATTCCAAATAATAAAAATTAAAGATTTCATTAGGAAAATGCATGACTGCAATTAAATAAAAAATACCCAAGTTAAAAATGAGATAATAATGTTGATTGCTCAAATGCTTTACTGATTTTATGAAAGTATGAGGAGAAAAGTACAGAAGATATGTTGCGAGTAGATAAGGACAATATTTGTCCAAGCTGCACAGGCATAAATGAATAGTAATATTCATCTTTTTGAAGAAACACCTATATTAATAGATTACAATCCACTTGAGGACAGAAAGTTTTTTTTTTATTAAAGCTTTTTATTTGTATAACATATGTATGGGTAGTTCCCCAGCATTGATCTTTACAAAGCTTTCCATTACTAATTTTACCCCCAGTCTCCTCCCCTCCCCTAGATGGCAGGAAGTCCACTACATGTTAATAATGTTGAAATGCTTGACAAGTTATGAAAGAAAAATCCTATCTACAAGAAAAAAAAAGAAAATCAGAGAAAGGCAACACAATGCAAGCAAATGTCAATAGAGATCATAAAATGTTACGTTGTGGTCCATATTTCATATCCCTCTCTCTGGATGTATATGGTTTTCTTCAGTGAACAATTGGAACTGGTTTGAGACAATTCTTTGTTGCAGAGAGCCATGTCCATCAGAATTAATCATCATGTAATGCTGTTGTTGCTGTGTATGATGATCTCCTGGTTCTGCTCGTTTCACTCAGCATCAGTTCATGCAAGTCCCTCCAGGCCTCTCTGAAATCGTCCTGCTGGTCGTTTCTTACAGAGCAATAATATTCCATAACTTTCATATACCATAATTTATTCAGCCACTCTTCAATTGATGGGCATCCCTTCAGTTTCCAGTTTCTAGCCACTACAAAAAGGGCTGCCACAAACATTCTTGCACATGTGAGTCCCTTTCCCTCCTATAAGATCTCTTTGGGATATAGGCCCAGTAGAAGCACTGCTGGGTCAAAGGGTATGCACAGTTTGACAACTTTTTGAACATAGCTCCAAATTGCTCTCCAGAATGGTTGGATCCATTCACAGTTCCACCAACAATGTATTAGTGTCCCAGTTTTCCCACATCCCCTCCAACATTCATCATTATCTTTTCCTGTCATTTTAGCCAATCTGACAGGTGTGTAGTGGTACCTCAGAGTTGTCTTAATTTGCATTTCTCTGATCAATAGTGATTTGGAGCAACTTTTCATATGACTAGAGATGGTTTTAATTTCATCATCTGAAAATTGGAGGACTGAAAGTTTAACATCAATTTGGTACTTTTTTTAGTTCCCTCTTTAAAAAATAATTATTGTTACTGCCTTGTAGATCTCGTTACTCCTATTGTGAGTTTGTACCTCAATTTTTGAAGAGTCAATTCTGTGAGAAAAAGAAATAATAAAACTATAGCCCCATGTTACAAATTGAATTTTGTTTTTTATAGTTCAGTTTATTAAGAGTCTATGTCCTCTTTATATTCTTTCCCTCTCATTCTCCAAGAAATCTTTTTTCTGTATCCATACTTTCTGGAATAGTTAGAATAAAGAAACTCCACTGTTTTACATTTGTATCAAATCTGAAAAGATAGAATTAACCTCTTCTGAAATTCAGTTTCTATCAGTTAGTAGGTTGTCTATTGAGTCGCAATACTCCCTCTGAAATAGTGGTCTCTATAAATCACCACAGATTGTGCCCATTGTTCATTTTTTCTCTATTTGGAAATTCTTTAGTGTGATCTTCTTTCATTATTAAATCCTTTTTCCTTCCTCATTTTAATACCTCCATTTGCCATGTCCCTCATTCTCTGACATGCACATGTCTTATTGAAAGATTAAAGTTGTAATATTCCCTTCATCATTTACCACTGACTTAAATAGGGTACATTCCTATTTAAAAATAATTAATATTTAATTAAAATACTTAATTCAACTATAGGTGAAGTAATATAAAGTCTATTCCTTTGTGTTTCAGCCTGTCTCTTCATCATCAGTTCTTCCTAATAACTACTTTCACCATGACATTTATGTTTTTGAGGCATCTCTGAATAGTCTTTGTTTTGTTTTTGTTGTTGTTCTGTTGTCATTTTTAACTGGGTCAATAGCTTTTTCTTTTTATTTTTTTGACTCTTTTTCTGCTATAATTTCTTTAGTTACATTTTGGCTTCTTTGATTAGTAAATTTGCTGCTAATTCTTCATATATATATTTTCTCTTAAAAGTTTTTATGGTAAGTAATCTACTAAAATATTTTTCTAGAAACATTTCAAATGGCTTTCTTTTATTAAATATGCAAATCACTTTACCTGTTTGCAAGCAATTTCCTCAACTGTAAAATGGGGATAGTAAGGCAAAATACTCCTTGAAACAATCCACCGATCACCTCCCAAAAGAAACCCAAAAATTAAGTCCCCCAGAAATATCGTGGCTAAATTCTAGAATTACAATAGCAAGGAAAAGATATTATGAGCAGCCAGAAAGAAACAATTTAAATATCAGGGAGCCACAATTAGGATCACACAGGACCTAGCAGCTTCTACTTTGAAGGATGGAAGGGCCTGGAATCAGATAATCCAAAGGGCAAAGGAACTTGGATTACAGCGAAGAATAAGTTACCCAGCTAGAATGAGCATTATCTTCCAAGGAAGAAGATAGTCATTCAATGATATAGGAGAATTTCACCTATTTCTACCGAAAAGACCAGAACTGAACAAAAACTTTTATCTACAAACACAGAATACAAGAGAAACATAAAAAGGTAACAAGAAAAAAAAAATAACTCCAACTATATTTATGTTACAGATACTTATAGATTGAGGGTTGATTTTATGAACTTATTATTACATCATGATTATGATATGATTACTGTGATTTTATGATTATTATATGATTATTGTGATTTTATGATTATTATGATATGATAAACTGAAACAGACATTAGAGGTAGAAAAGGGATTAACTTTTCTGAAAGAAGAGGAAAAGAAGGTAAAATAAGGGAAATTACATCACATGTAGAAGCAAAGAAAACCTATAAACATTGACGGGGAAAAAAGAGAGGGGAATGAGAATTGGGTTAATCTCCATCTCATCAGATTTGGCTCTGAGGGAATAATAGATGTACCTATAAGGAAACAGGAGGGAAAGGGGAAAAAAAGGGGTGGGTGGGGCTCTAAAGGGGAAGGATTGTTTGAGGGAAGTGGTTATCAAAACAAAATAGTAGGAAGGAGGATAAGGGGATAACAAAGAGAAAGGCATAAACTAGGGTAAATAAGATGGCAGGAAATACAGAATTAGTTATTTTTACTGTGAATGTGAATGGAATGAACTCTCCCTTAAAGCAAAAGCAGATAGCAGACTGGATTAAAAACCAGAATCCAACAATATGTTGTATACAAGAAACACATTTAAAACATAGAGATACGTAAAGGGTGAAGGTAAAAGGTTGGAGCAGAATCTATTATGCTTCAGGTGAACAAAAAAAAGCAGGGGTTGCCATCCTGATCTCAGATGAAATAAAAGCAAAGATAGACTTAATTAAAAGAGACAAAGAAGGAAATTATATCTTCCTAAAGGGTACCATAGATAATGAAGCAATATCAATACTAAACATATATGCACCAGGTGGTATAGCATGGAAATTCCTAGAGGAAAAGTTCAGAGAGATGCAAGAAAAAATAGACAGCAAAACTATAATAGTGGGGGATCTCAACCTCCCTCTCTCAGAACTTGATAAATCAAACCACAAAATAAATAAGAAAGAAGTTAAGGAGGTAAACAAAATGTTAGAAAAGTTAGGTATGATAGATCTTTGGTGGAAATTAAATAGAGACAGAAAGGAGTTTACTTTTTTCTCAGCAGTCCATGGAACTTATACAAAAATTGACCATGTGTTGGGACACAAAAACCTCAAAATCAAATGCAGGA
>JAJPUD010015535.1:0-33692 GCA_023553655.1 Myrmecobius fasciatus | reverse complement strand
ACACACACACACACACACACACACACACACACACACACACACACACACACACACACACACACACACCCCAAGCCATGTAATATAAAATCATCTATTTGGCCATGAATTCCTCAATCAGCATGCATTTATTAAGGACTTAATGTACCAAGCTAGGTGCTATTGACAAAGATAAAAACAAAAAAGGTCATTGTCTTCAAGAAGCTTACATTCTATTATGCAATATGACATACATACATAAGTACAGGAAAATATACAAACACAAAGTTTTTACTTTTAGATGTGACACATAGGAAGTCACAGAAGTTACAAAATAACCCTTTCCTGCTGGAGCAGGAAGGTTTTTTACTACTATAGGATTCCAACTTTGGCCTACAAACAATATTACAAACATTAACTTGTTTATATAACTGATCCTACAAGGTTTATGAATTGTTATCACATAATAATTCTTACATAAGTAATGATGCAATTAAAACTAACCTTAATTTTTTTTCTTAAAAAGCAGTAATTTCCAATTGAGGTGTTATACTTACCTTCAAAATCATGGACCATGTATGTCACAGGTTTACCCCCATCACTTGGTGTATAGGTTATTTCCACTTTTCCAGGCCCAGGAACTACAAAATCAGTTGCTCTATACTATTTAAGAGAGATTACAAGGTTTGAGAGAATTTAATTCATGAAGCCCCAAATGAAAAATACTATAATTTGATTTCTTGAGAAATTACAATAGAATATTGAGAAGACAGGATGTTCATTTTTCTTAAATGTCTCCAATCCTGTGAAGGGTATAGGAGAAGCATCAGATATGGTCCCTGCCCTCAAGAAACTTAAACTCCATTAAGGGATAATACATGACTAATAGGCAATATATGAATATAAATGAATGGTATCAAAAAGAGGCACTCACAGGCATTCAGAGAAAGGAGAATAGTCTAACCATAAAAGATGAAGCAGTATATAAATGTCTTGGCAATACCAGAAAGTAAATAGGATACTTTTTAATTTTATTTTTTTATTTTTAACGGAGAAACCAAGACTCAGAAAGCTTAAGTGATTTATTTTGTCATATAATCAGTGGGAGAACTGACTTTGGATCTTCTGACTCATGTGATAATGATAGCTAGCTTTGTACAATTGCACATGTTTTAAGTGATTCTTAATTTAATTTGTGATTAACCCTGGGGGCACTATGGACAGACTCATCTTCTTATGTTCAAATTCAGCCTTGGAAACTTACTAGCTTTGTGATCCTGGGCAAGTAACTTAAGCCTGTTTGCCTCAATTTTTTCATCTGTAAAATGAGCTAGAAAGGGAAATGGTAAACCCCTCCAGCAATTTTGCTAAGAAAACCCCAACTGATCTCATGAGGAGTCAGACTAAACAAGAAAATAAAATGATCGTCCACATAATTAAGATGAAGAATGTCTTTCATAATAAAAAAAAGATGGCATTTGTTTTGATCTGTTTTTCCTGTATAAGGAATATTTTGTATGGATCCATCCATATTTCTCTTGTCTGATGCCTCTTGTGAGCTACAGCCTATAGCTATACATACCATGACTGGCCTGGGTTAAAGAGGCAAGCTGTGGTCATGGAACAGAGAGATCCTGGAACTGAAGCAAAGAAGCAGGTCCCTTTAGCACAGGTCTCTACCTAGTCAAATGCTAACTAAGAAATATTTTACAGGTTGGTCTTTAAATCTAAGTCAACAACCTGCCCTATATCAAAGTCACAGGACATGGATTTTGCTTAGTATGCACTCTGTTTAATTTGGCAATGGATCCATTTTTGTAGAAAGGAGGCATTTAGGTGGTGCAGTGAGCAGAGCACTCCTAGAGTAAGAAGGACCTGAATTCAAATTCAATTTCAAATTCAGTCTCATATACTAAGATGAGTCACTTAATCCCTACTGCCTCTCCTGCAAAAAAGAGACAGAAAAGGATAGAAGGGGCAGATATGCCATGAGTGGATTTTTTTCTGTGCTTCTAAAAATAGAGACTTGACAAAAATAAGATTATACCAAAGCAACTTACTTGATCCCCATAAGCATGACGGCCTATAATGATTGGTTTAACCCAGCCATTCACAAGCCTAGGGATGTTTTTGCAGATGATTGCTTCCCTGAAAACGGTCCCACCCAGGATATTTCGGATAGTCCCGTTTGGTGACTTCCACATTTTCTTCAATTTAAACTCCTCGACTCTCTTCTCGTCAGGGGTAATGGTAGCACATTTGATGCCCACGTTATATTTCTTAATAGCTTCTGCAGCTTCAATAGTGACCTTGTCATCTGTTGCATCACGATTCTCTATCCCTAAGTCATAGCTTGGGAGAGAAGTGGGGGCAGGGAGAAAATATAGAACAAAAATATCAGATAAATCATTGAATTACTGACAGTAATTTAATTCAATAATCATTTATTACAAGGCAGTTATTGCACAAATGTAGAGATCTGTCAGTCAGCTAGAAGTCCATGACCCTTTCCCCAATTCTTGAGTAATTTCCTTTTGTTCTGGAGACTGCTATGTAGATTTACTACTGGATTTGCCAAGGCTTCTGCATACATTTGGAATGGCACAGTCTATAATATGCCCACCCGCTGAGTCTGGGGCTCATTCATCATTTAAAAATGGTTTTCTGCTCAAAGTTCTAAAAGTTGGCTAGACCAAGCAATACTTGAGGGACAAAGCTGGTCAGCTAGAGGGGAGCTATCTAAAGTGAAGGAAATCAATAATGAAAGCAAATAGCCATTTACTTTTCTCTTTGAGGAAATAGTTTGGAATTACTTCTTTGGCCTGTAGCATACCATTCTAGCTTTCACATGTTCCTGTTCTTGGAGGCCTCCACTGGCCACCCATGCACACGGAAACATTTTTGAATCACTTTTCAAAAGAAAATATTTTCAAAACCTTTCAAGGTCCCTCCCAGCTCTAAATCTATGACTTAATTTTGGGCAAGAGGAACAGACAACACATCTTCTTGAGCTGGAAGCAGCTTATTTACAATTTTATCTTATCAATGAAATACACTCATTTTCACTTAAGTTATGAATTAAAATAATTTAGTTTAAATTTCTTATGTGTTGGAGGTTTTCATTGTCCTTAGGATATGGCTATGACCTGAGACCCCCATCTGAAGTAAGACAGCAGAATTTACTTTATTCTCTTCTGTGGAATTTAAGTAAGAAATCAGAAGAAAATGAAGAAAATAATAAGATATTTTGATGGAAAAAAATCAGTAAAAATTCATAGTCCATACGCATTGATAGCTCTTTTCTAGCCCTTCTCATTATAATTATTTCCTCCGACTATTCTCCAACTCATTATTCAGGTAAGACAACTTAACATAAACCTTGTTATTAAATATTTAAAAGGAGGTACTCTTCGGTCATGTAGTGAGAATGATTATCTGAGAGACACCCATCCCAGTGGTGCTTTGGTAGCTCTGGATTAGTAAAATAGAAGAGCTCTTTCCCATGTTAGCTAGATCTTTTTTGGAGGGCTTATGGAGCTAGGTATGGTAAAGCACAACTGTAATCCCTGCTGTACAGAAGACTGAGGTTGGTGGATTGCTTGAGCTCAAGAGTTCTGAGATGAAATAGAAATAAAGTTAAAATAGTGTAGACAGCTAGTGTCTACACTAAATCTAGTATCAATATGGTAAACCCCTAAAAAACAAAACAAAACAAAACACCAGGAGGCAACCAAAACACCTAAGGAAGGGCAATCTGGTTAGGTAGGTCAAAGGTCCTCTGTGAACCAGGGAGGGATTGGGCTCCTGAGTGGCTGCCTGATACATTTTCAGCCCACATAAAATAGGATTATTGTTCAATCAGATCTGACTTCCTTACCCCTATGGACAAGCCATTAACTTGCAAAGATACTGGAGTGGTTTATCATTCCCTTCTCCAGTGGACTAAGGTAAACAAAGATTGAGCTACTTGCCCAGGATCAGTAAATATCTGAGGCCAGATTTGAGTTTAGATCTTCAGACTCCAGGGCCAATGCTCTATCCACTGAAACATCTAGCTGCCTAAGGTAGGAAGACAATCTCAAATGATAATTTTAAAAAGAATAAATTATTTGAAAAAAAAGTCAATAGAGTAAAAATATTTCTATGTAGCAAATATTATCTCAAAAATTTCACATGAAAGAGAGTTTACTCAATATATTCTAAAGTTATTAGAAGGTTGAGCAGAGTCAGAACTTTGTACAGAGTAACAGCAAGATTGTGTGATCAACTAGACTTGGCTCTTTTTTAGCAATACAGTGATCCAAGACAATTCCAAAAGACGTGGGGTGGAAAATGCTATCCACATCCAGAGAAAGAACTGTGGAAACTGAATGCAGATCAAAGTATTCTACTTTCACTTTTTTGTTTGCTTATTCTTTCTTGTAATTCTCCCCTTTTGTTCTGATTTTTCTTTCCCTATATAACTAATATGGGAATATGTTTAAAATGAATGTATATGTATAACTCATATCAGACTGCTTGTTGATTTGGGAGGGGTAAGTAAGGGAGGGAGGGAGAAAAATTTTGGAATATAAAATCTTAAAAAATGAATGTTGAAAACTATCTTTACATGTAATTAAAAAAAATAAAATAATATTAAGTGAAAAAAATGACACAACAAAAGCAAAAGAGTAGATAAATAAAGCTATTAGTTTTTGTTTTCTTTTTCTTTAACAGCTTGATGCACTTTATGATTAGTTTGGTTATGTAGGCATTTGCTGATTTTCATGGTTACAACATAAAACTGTCATTATCTTGCAAAACCATAGATATTATATTATAACAGTACCTATTTGCAGAATGAATAACACACATATACACATACCTACCTCAAACAAATCCCTAAAAGCCTTTCTGATTAGTAACTAATGTATAACTAATAATCACTTTACTGGAATAACATTGTTTAATTCTGGTAGTATTTACTATGCCTTCAGGAGGAAAAAAAATGTATGTTGCTCAACAAGTGTTTATTAAATGTCTGCCTCATTCTGTGTTGGGGAGATACAAAGTTTAGATAAGCCTTGATATTTGCCTTCATGGTGCTTATTGTTTAGCAGGAAGATCAAATAACCACAATACCTTAACACAAAAGACAAGGATAAACTAAGTGTCATGTGAAGTCCAAGAAGGTTATTATGTTGGGGAGAAGAGAAGCAGCAAAATTGACAAAGCAGATTTTTTAAAGAAATGTAGAGGGATTTAATGTGAATGTGAAGTGGAATAGGGCATTCCATGGAGGGGTGGGAAAGTATAAGATTTGATCTCATTTCTTCAGGAGTTGCCTGAAGTGGGGATATTTGACACTATGACCCTGCTCGGGGTTACTTTTAGTTACAAGATGGTATAAAAGACAGAAATGGCAAGAAAAGTCAAAATAAATTCTATTTGGAATATTAACAGTACAGTGACCAAGATGCAACCAGTGGTGACAAAATATTTTACAGAAATACATTTGATTTCACTGTTTCTTTTGCCATGTTATTCTCCTCTAAAGGTGTAAAAGAAACATTCCAAAACATGTCATTGTTCCTTAGAAAAAGAAAAATCAATCTAGCTACAATTTATGTGTGAAAACATCTCAAATCAACAGTCCTAGAAAGAGCTAATTTTCTCTTCGTATTTAGTGACCTATTATCCCCATTTTATAACACAAACAGGAACTCTAGTTTTCTATTATTATGTCAAGGTGACCTTTTCAATGAAGCTTGATATTTGTCTACCCCACTAGAAACCCCCCCCACAAAAACTTTCCAACAGAATTTTAGATAGCAATATTAGAACAGAAACTGTCCTAATAATGGAAACATTTAGTTGTACCTCCTACTGGAAAAGATAATCAAGTTACCTGTGTAAATCCAAATTCACGTATGGGAAAATGAGTTTGTCCTTAATCAGTTCCCAAATGACTCTAGTCATCTCATCTCCTTGCATTTCCACCACAGAACCGCCATTGATTTTTTTGGACATGTTGCTTTCAATATATCTTTTAAAAAGGAAAAAAAAAACAAGCAATTTTCAAGGATAAATTTCATTACAAAACATAAAAATGACAAAAACATTTTTTTTATTAGAGACCAATTCAAAATGAAATATTATAAGAAACATAGCATTAGGTTGGCACAGTATGTACAGTGAATTGAATACTAGGTTTGAAGTAAAGATTTGGATTCAAATATGTATATATAACACACATATATACATATTGCCTCTTAGTCTCACATGTATAAAGCTCCCCAAGCAGATGAAATCATAGGTTCAAATCATAAAAACAAAATCAGGCTGAAGTAGTAGATAACTATCTCTTAAAACATCTGGGTCTGAAAAAAAGTCTTTAAACACAGTTTTTCATGATTCATGGGATCACAGATTTAGAGGTGTTACCTATTTTATCATTTCCTATATGAAGAAGCCAACTATGGTCCAAAGATAAATTCTGACTTGCCTAAGTCCATATCACAAGGAATGGCAAACCCAGAAAGTGGACCTCAGTCTCTGACTCCAAAACTAGTACTGGAATCACTGTTGCCTTTTTAACAAGAAATTAAACCAGCTCCCAAATATAAAAGGATATGTTCCTTTGCTCATCTATACATCTATATTTAATTGGCAGGGAAGAGATTCTAGCAATTCTGAAAAGGTTTTTGATTAGGAACCAGGATAAAAAGAATAACCTGAATTAAATGATATAATTAAATGAACCACTAAACAAAGAAGAAATAGTCACATTTCCAGTATGAGTTAGAGGGATAGTAGAGAGGGAGGGAGAAAAGAAAGGTAGTGTTAAACTCCAAAGCTGGTTTATTCTTTCCCTATGAATTGGTCCTAATGGGCAATTATTAACACTGAATCTTCTCCTTCTAAAAATTACTTTTAATATTATAAGTACTAAGAGTATTTAAAGAAATAATTTCAATGTTCATTTTGCATTTCACCTTTACATCAGTCCTGACTTAAAAACAAAACAAAAACAAAAAACAAAACAAAAAACTATGATCTTTGACCCATACCTATTGCACAATAGTAATGACTAGGCAGATTTTTCTTAAAACACCGTTAACAGCAAGCTAGAGTTTCTAGCTATTTGGGATATTTTTAAGTTCATTGTTTCCTTCATAATAAAAATAGTAAAGTCTGTCTTCTTTCTCCAATCTACTAATACCAGATTGAGACATTCTACTTTTCTTTTACTTAGCTCAGAGCACAGAAAGCCAGCCTCAACCAGGAAGAACTAAGTTTAAATTCTGTGTCTAAAACATACTGACAAACTGTGGGCAACTAACTTATCCATATTAGTAAAGGCAAATCTCTAACTGAAGTAAGGTGCCCCACCCACTTGCAGTGATAGAGAAGAGCTTCCTATTTGGAAATTACTTCTGGCAAATATCCCCATCCTATCCTACATTTTACATGGATTTTTCCTCAAACTTTTTCTGCCTTTATTATTAACTACAAAGAAAATATATACTTCTGGTGCAAATCATTATATATACTATGTACATTACTAGGATTATCATGCTCACATTCATTGACATTTCAAGTGCTTCTCAAGTGATTATTTTTTCTGTGCCAACCACAACATTCATTATTTATTCAACATTTAGATAGATGTCCCCAGTTTCTCCTTATAGCCTAACACTATGCAAATGACTAGTAATATTTAGTTTAAACATCGCCAAAACTACTTGCTATCTTTGAAGTGGTTTACATCTAGTCAGAGGTATAAGAAACTCCATCAGAGCAGCCCCTGCAGAACCTTTCCAATTTCCATTCTCTTCCTAAGCCCTGGGTAACAAAGGTCTCCCTTTCAAGCCCCACAAACCTAAAGCAGATCAATTCCAATCTTCTGGCACACTCCTGCAGTTTGGGGGGGGGGGGAATCAACCTGGAATTACTAAGTAGTTCCCAGTGAAGACTTGCTATGCATTATTATCTCCCCCCCCCCCCATGCTCTTTTCAAGATGGGGAAATTTGGTATAAGGCTTTCAGTTTATGCAATTGTCAGCCAGTCGGGATGAAAACGGTCCCTTTTCTGAAGCAATTTCAGGCAAAATAGGGCTAGGAAGAGGAACTGTGATTTCAGTGGCACAAGAAATTTCTGGTTGATGAAATTCATTCCCTTTACCAGTACAGTCATCTAGTGTCTCCTCAGCAGTTTAGTCTAATTGCTCAGAGAAAGGAAGTGCCCCGGGTCAAACAGTCTGGAAGGGTTCGAAGAGGACTAGGAGGATATTTTATTATTTACATCACACTGCCTTTCCCAGGTAAACCACCAGAAAAATGCATCCCCCTCCCCCCCCAAAAAAACCGTAATTGCCGAGTACAATGATTTCCATGTTAACACAGCCCTGCCCTTCGGCAGTTCCTTCCACAGGTCAGACAAATTAACAGTATTAACCAAAGAATTTTGCGCCACAGGATTAACCATTGAGGGTTCATTTATTAATTTTTGGTCCAAGTACCGCAAGGAGATTCTCTAGTAAAAGCAAGGTAAAGGGTCCATTCATATCATTTGGGGTAACTGGCAATAGCATCACCACTTTGGAGGTGCAGCAATGAGAAGCGAGGACTAACACTGGGACAACTGATTTCAAACCTCAGTTGGTCTCTTTTTATACTCTCCCGTTCTCAGTTTCCTCATTTGAAAAATGGGAAGAGCGCTGATCCTCAGAGTTGAGAGGATCAAACGGGATAAAAAGCTCTTTGCAAACCTTAGAGGTTATAGAGTCAATGTTATCCCAACTCTCTCACACATTCCCCCACCGCCCCACCCCGGCCAACATAAGAGCAAAAACAAACAAAAAGAAAAATCACTTACTCCTGGGGGAAAAAAAAAATTAGCACAATTCCCCTCCCCCAAATAAAATAGTAATGAAAAGCGCACAAACCAGCTCACGAAACCCTCGTCAATTTCAAGTTTCTTACAGTGGGGACTCCTAGCTTTGGTTGGTTTAGGATCAAGTTTCATCTGGAGAGGGCAAAGGGCACTTTAGAGTCCCTGAAGCATTTTTCAGTTAATAAAGGTTAAGGGAACACGATAGTCTCTTTGTGCATTCGGCTGTCCACGGGCGTGTCCTCGGGCATATCCCTAAGTAGGGAACGTTCACGCTCCTCCTCAGTGATTGAGGGGGTGTGGGTCAGTGTGGTCTAGTGAACCCAAGATATGTCCCAAGTGTCATCTGTCTCTATCTGGCTGTTCCTCGCTTATCTTCGTATCCCTAGCCATTAATACCGGGCCTCCCACGTAGTAGGCGCCATATATAATTGGCACAGTGCCTAGCACATAGTAGGGGCTTAACAAATATTTATTGCGTGCCTGACAGCTGCAAAGAGGACCTAGGCAAGCTTGGGATCACTTCTTCATTCCTGGGCGCGCGCCCCACTCTTTTTCTGGGGGCACGACCTCCCCCGCCCCCAGCTGCTAGTGTGCACGAAGACCATTAAACAGGAGAAGCTCTGAGGGGGAGGGGCGGGACTCAGGGTATCGGCTTCTCTACTCCTCCCAGAGCAAAGTGAAAACCTCCCAGTCATCCAGCCAGTCCCCCACTAACCGACACCGCAAGGAGCCGGTGCCCAGCCGATCCTTCAGTTACCTGCAGCTTCGCAAGTCAGTAGACGAAGCGGGGGCCAGAAAGGGAAGCACCCAAAAGGACCAGTTCACGTTCACTCTCCGCTCCGACGCTGCAGGTTCCAAGTCTGGCCGCCGCTAGCAGGAACGCAGAGGTGGAGACTGCAGGCAGCTCGCTGGGGCCCTTCAACTTCTCTCCGGCTTTGTCCCCTCCTTCCTCCCAATCCGCCCAGTTCATCCCACTTCCCGAGTCCCCGCCCCTCCGCCCAATCCGGCTTCCCAGTCCGGGGGTGCGGCTAGGCCAGTGCCCGACCTACGGTCTGGAAAAGCGGGGGGCGGGAACCTGGGAGGAGAAATGGGAGGGGAAATCTACTCGCAGGTCTCCGAGGGCTGGTCCTGTGTAAATCGGACCACCGGAGCTTTCACCGAGAAACCAATGAACGCGGACTGCTAAACCAGCGGGGAGTCCAGCCTCTGGCTCCCGGGATTTAGGGGTACTAGGGACCTTAGAGAGCCTCATTTCACGAAAGGGGAACAAAACACAGTAGAACCCGAGGCAAGTCAGGTCTAACCAACCAACATTAATGATTGCCTAAGATGTGTCAGGAACTGTGCTAAACGCTGAGGGTACACCTAGAGACAAAATCTCTTCCCTTAAGGAGCCCACAGTTCGAAATTTCATTCCTTACCTCTCCTACATAATAAAGTCTTTTCTGATCCTCCATCTTTAGTTCCCCTCCTCCCATACCTGTATTCATTTCTTTTAGCTTATACGTGCATAACAGAATATAAGGTCCTGGGGGGAAGAAGAGGGGGCAGGAACCTCTGATGAAGGGTGATTTCATGGAGTTTCAATAGCTACATTGTGTTGGAGCCAATTCCTATGGACTAGTGAGAACTATTGCTAAATTTTCAGTGTGAGCATTTACATCTCTGAAATCAGCAAATGCTAATTGACTTGATTTATTTTGCTGATTGTCTACATTTTTAAAAGCATAAGGAAAATATTAATGCAGAAAATGTCTTTTTTTTTTTTTTGAGAGAGAGAAAGCTACCAGCACATTCCTGATTCTAACTTTTAGTCTTAGAAAATTGCCAGGAAGATTGAGAAATTAAATGACTTTTAAGCATCTTGCAGCCTCACCATACTGCCTTTCAATAGTTAGGGTAGGGTATACTAAATGTAGTCTTTCTGTCTCTCATCCACACACACACACACACACACACACACACACACATACATATACACAAGCAGCTTTCTCTTTCTGTGTGTATAGCAGGAAGGGGAAGCTGCTTGCTTTGATTGATATATATTTGGTGTCCCCAAAGTCTAGTAAGCTATTAAAGCTTTTGAGACATCTTGTATATACATGTGTCTTTGTGTGTATATATATAGATATATAATAGTGTGTATGCGTTACATAGAAATAAATATGTGTATGTATATGTATATATATAGTGTGTATGCATTACATAGAAATAAGTATGTATGTGTATGTATATGTATATGTGTTGCACATATGCATATACATCTAGGTGGCATAATATATGAAAGAGTTCTGGACTTGGAGTAAGGGGTATACCTGAGTTCACATCCAGTTTAGAAACTTAGTAGCTCTGTGACTGTGGGCAAGTCATTTAACCCTGTTTGTTTCAGTTTCCTTATCTGTGAATTGAGCTGGAGAAGGAAATGGCAAACCATTCTAATATCTCTGCCAAGAAAATCCCAAATGGGGTCACAGAGTTAAACACAACTCAGAGGATTGTAGATAGATTGCCAGACCTGGAGTCAAGAAGACTTCTCTTGTGACCTGGGCAACTCAATTCAACGTCTCAGTTATCTCATCTGAACAATGAACTGGAGAAGGAAATGGCAAACCACTTCAGTATCTTTGCCAAGAAAACCCCAAATGGGGTTACAAAGGCTAGACTTAAAATGACTGAATAATAACAAAAAATACAAAACTCTTCAGGCCTTAAAACACTATATGAATGCTATCTATTACATTTATATGCTATTTATTATGAACCATATATATGAATATATGTAATATAAACATGTATGTGTTTTATATGTGTATATATATTCATAAATATCTGTATAGTTATGTATGCATACACACATACACATACACCAAAAGGGAAAATTTTTAAGAATACATTTTGGGGGCCTCTTGTCTCAGCTAGGTGTAAAATAGTATAATAGTATAATAGAATTCCCATAGGAAATAATTCCCATTACTTAAAAATCTCTTTTTATGACCATTATACTATGTAAATTTTAAATCATGATATAGATGCATTTATATTTTAAAAGTAAAAATGCACACATATACATATGTGTATATGTGTATAAATACATATATTCACTAATCATATACATGCACACACACACACATACATATTCCACTTCAGTGAATTCCATTATCTACACTTCTTCCCTGGTGCTGATTGAAAACTAGATTCCTCTTCCTGTTCTCTGTGATTCTTGCCTGTGTCCGTTCATGAGCATTAGGTCTGCTGGATGGAGGCCTTCTTTTTTGTTTTTTAATATTTTTCAGCTGTCAGTGCCACACTTTGACAACTGGTTATCTGGTCTTATTTCTGACTCTTGGTAGATGATAACTTTTTCTCCCTCTCCGTAAATGTATACTTTAAAAATCGAGCTACCCTTTGTCTTTTAAGATAATGCCCTAAAAGGAAATTGTTCTCTTTTTTTTAAGTGTGTCTGGGATAGAAGTGTAAATAAAGTTTTAGATTAGGATGGGGAAAAGATAAAAGGGAAAATGTGAAATTGAACAAATTGCTGGAGAAATAACAGTTTAAAAAAGCACAAAAATATGACATCCTCTAAATGGGACTGCACAAAATATAAATATTTTTCAGTACTGCCTTGAATTTTTACAAAAATTTATCATATACAGAAATATTGCTAAAAATGAAAGAAGATAGTTAATATACCTTTTCAGACCATAATGATGTAATGAAGTGGTTCTGAGAACTATGAACAAAAGATAATGTCCTAAAAAGAGACTTAACAATGAAATATTAAATGATGATTGTGTCAAAGAACAAGTTATTTAAACAATAATTATGTGAAAGAAAACAATATTATTAAACAAAATGCCAAAATTGCTGGTATGCAGCTAAAGCATTCCTCAGGAGAATAAAAAAAATTACCAAAAAAATTCATTTTTAAAAATTAGGAAGCCAACAAATGAACAAAACTAAAATAAGCACAAAAGAGGAAATATTAATAATTAGAGAAGAAAGAGACAGATTGGAAACATTCTCTCCATAGAAATGACAACTAAAACTAAAAACTGGTTCTTTGAAAAGCCTAATAAAATTGGTAAATAAAATTGATAATCTGATTTGAAAGAGTGGAAAATCACATTAATAAAATAGCAAGAGAGCAAGATGAAATTACAATAAAACCAAAAGAAATAAAAAAAATAACTGAAAAACTAAAGGCAAAAATTAAAGGCATAAAGTTATAGCTAAAGGCATAAAGAGGAGATATCCCAATTTGTTGATATGATGGTATACTTGGAATTTGCAAAGGTACTAAATGAGACAGTAGCTTCAGCAAAGTGGCAAGCAGAACAAATTATGATAAGAAAGGAAATGGTCAAATGAGAAAAAGCATCTATATATCAATTTTCTCTGATAAGAGTTTAAGATACCTGAGATATAAACAATAATATAAAAATAACTATTCCCCAAAAGAAGTGCTCAAAGGATATGAACACCAATAATTTTCAAAAGAATTCCAAAGTATTCACAACTACACAAGAGAATGCTCCAAATCACTAGTAATAACTAGTAAATATAAATCAAAACAACCTTGAGGCTTCACTTACTGCCCTACAGATTAGCAAAAATTGCAGTAGTAAATGTTGATAGGGTTGTGAACTGATATACTTGCTAATATTGTGTTCGTGGAGCTGTGAAATGGTATAACCATATTGGAAAATAATTTGGAATCATTGTAAAGTAATGAAAACACCCTTTGAACCAGAGCCTTTTTTTTTTTTTTTTTAACTAAGTTTATATTCCACGGAAACTATCAATACAAAGAAAGTCCCCGTGTGCACCAAAATATATTTAGCAGACTTTTTTTTGTGAATTAGAAACAAAGTAACTGGCTGTCAATTGGGAAATCACTAAATAAATTGGGGTATATTGATGTAATGAAATATTGCTGTGCTTTAAGGAATGATATGAATATGAGAAATATGGAAAGATCTATATAAACTTTTACATAGTGAAGCAGTCAAGAAAAGAATATATATATATGCATATATATATACACAGTAACTATAATAATGTAAAAAAGAATATACACCAAAAAATCAACAATGAATGAAATAAAATTATAGAGATTAAGAAAGGATCTGAGTTCAAATCTAACTTCAGACAATTAACACTTACTAGCTATATGACCCCGGGCAAATCACTTAACTTCAATTGCTTTGCAAAGGAAAAAAAAAAAAATGAAAAAGAGGCACTTGTATCTTTTATAGAGACCCAAGGGAAAAGAAATGCAGGTGGCATCAATGACCAGATGCCTCCTAGGGGCATGATCTGGAATAGCTACTTAAGGTAATTTCTTGATTAAATATCAATTAGCTTTTACAAAGAAAGGGATATTTACTGAAAAAAACATAGAAAGAACCAATATAGGGGGAGGAAAAAAAAAACTTATTCCTCCTCCCCTTATCCTATTCTTCCACCAAATAGATCTTACATTCTATTTATTGAGTGATATATAGTCATGTGCATATGACTTTGAACAAGTAATAATATAAAGATGGTCATATAGGTGTATGTTTCTACTGTTATCCAGAAGTCTGACTTGGACTAAATGAAACAAAATAGAATTTATTTCTCCACCTTTAGTTAGTTCTCCAGTGCTGGATTATTTTTTGGCTGGTTTGAAACATCAATTGTCCCTTCCACATTAGTGAACTGTCTGTGGCCATTAGCAACTATAGAAAGATTCACATCTGTGTCTTTAAGAACTTCCTGAAAATAACTGCATTAAACATTGCAGTTTGTTGGATTTTTCCAGATATTTTGTTTGGGGAGGTAGTCTTTTGGCTGGTGGGTCTCATGGTCCACTTTCAAGATCAGTTGGGGGATAAATTGCTTATAGAGGGATAAAATAGGGAATGGGCTTTTTCTAGTTTAGCTGTGAATTGGACTAGGGAGGTAGGGTAGTAAGGTAGTTATAGCTTAAAAGTATGAGAAGATCAAATAAAGGAAGGTTGAGGGAATGCTGGCAGAGTTTGTAGGCAGGCAGGAGCCAATAGATTAAAAACAGAAGACTAGGGAGAGGGGATGATTGAAGGGCCCTGGTTCAGGAAGAAAGTTCCTTTTTTAATTCTTGCTACTAAAATAAAAACTTTGAAGAGATAACACTTGTTTAGGCAAGTTTGTCTTTTTCTTTTTCAGTCTTCCTGTATTTTTTTTTTCAAGATCAAAATAGAATATTTGGAGAGTCAAGGAGTGAAATGCCAGAAACCATTAATTAAGTAAACTGTCAAAAAGTCATCAATCATTTAATTTCTTGGGGTATTTAAACTTTAGGGGGTAGATTTTTTTATGAGCAGCATACCAAAATACCACCCAGAGAGATGCATGCAGGAGCCAATAGAACCTTCAGAACTTAACAACTAACAACAGATTTGGACAACTTTATCAGTTGGGGAGAGTACTTCCTCTGCCTCTTCCTTCTTGGTTGGGGAGATGGATGGTTCCTTCTTGGATGGTTCCCTGAACACAAGAGACACCCGTGAGTCTTGCAAAATCCTATAGGGAAAGTTGACAACTCAATAACAATGTAAAGTGCATTACCTTTAATGTCAAAAAATTAGGGTTTAAATCCTTCCTCTGATGGGTGACAATGAACAAATTTCTTAACTTAACCCAGCTCAGTTTGTTTATCTCCAAATTAAGGTGTTGGCCTAAATGGCTTCTGAGGTCCCTTTTAGCTCCAGTGATTAGATCTGTCATTCTAAGGATGTGGAATATCCCATCAAAATGGGATAAAGGAGGGGAGGGAGTGGGGGTGGAGGGATAGGGTGTGTGTGGGGGAGTGGATTGTAATTGCCTGTCAATGCGCAAAGATCTAGGTAGTTACTGATCTGGAATGATTTGCTCACTTACCATTGACTTGGAAGGAATCACATCAGAATTAGCTTCCTTAAAAGTATTCTTGAGAATACTTGTCAATGAGTTTTGAGTAACTTTTGATTTCCTCTTTCATTCATTTAAATATAATACAAGTTGTTTTCCTTTGGGTCACCAGAATTTGGGAAGGAGATGAAAATCTTAATGATCTTGGGAACAAGTATGAATGATAAATTTATGAATTATCATACAGTGGTGAATTTACATTTTAAACCTTAGATGGACCAGGGAATAATCCAGGAGTCTGAGAGGGCTACCCAGAGCATACACAGAGATCCAGACGTGACTTTGCTTGTCCTGATTGTTTTTTATCCATCATTGAAGAGGACCATGACATGCAAGTGAGTTGGATTTAAGTGAGAAAGGGCTGTGTAAAAAAAAGTCACCTGCCTCACACTCTCCTTCGGAGCCATCTGGGTCCAGTGGCCAGATATAGATCAGGGTGTCTGGAGATGTCTCTTAATGTAGTGGATCTTTTTAAATAAAGATATTTAACAGGTCTCAGTTTAACTAAGTCAATGACCATTCAGTAATTAAGACTAGTTAAGAACTGAGGCAAAGAATGGTATCTTTTACCTAGATTAAAAAAAAAAAATTCTAATCTTGTCCAGGTAAGAGATTTATTGGAATAGAACTAGGATAGTTTAGCTAAATTGAGTTCAGGGTGCCACTTTGTGGCTTATGTAGAAATTGCACTTTAAGTAGCTATTCCAGATCATGCCCCTAGAAGGCATCTGGGCATTGATGCCATCTATATTTCTTTTCTCTTTGGGTCCCTACATAAGGCACAAGTGCTTATTTTCCTTTTTTTTTTTCTGCAAGGCAGTTGGGGTTAAGCCATTTGCCCAGGGTCATACAGCTAGTAAGTATTAAGTGTCTAAGACTGGATTTGAACCCACTTCCTCCTGACTCCAGGGCTGGTAATCTATCTACTATGCTATCTAGTTGCCTTGAGTATTTCTTAATAATAGAAAACTACCTATTTTCTAAGGAAAGGAAAGGGAATGATTGAAGGAGCATGCTCCATGAGGAAAACCATTACTGAAATAAAATATTTTGAAGAAGTAATACTTGCTTAGGCAGACTCAGCTTTTTCTTCACAGCCCTCCTGTATTTTTTCAAGAAGGACATTACACATAAATAGGACATTTAGAAGGTCAAGGAGTGCAATGCTAGGAATTATTAACTAAGTGAACTCTCAAAATACCATTATTTAATGAAGCCACCTTGTATATGGGGAAGAAGGTACACTCCATTTTACAAAGATATCTAAATTCACTTTAGTTTTTGTATACGTCAATCTTGTTAACTGTGAAATAAATTTGTGTCAGGACAAAAGAAACAATGATTAACTTTAGTGATAATGAATTTTACGTTTATGAGGATTTATTTGAATTGAGGATTCTTAGATTAATTCAATTCAACAATAGCTTTTGAATCTAACTTTAGTTAGGGTTATCAATAAGAGCCAGATAATGTGGTGGAAAGTCCTATATTCGGCATGATGTGGGTATGGGGATAGAGCTGAGCCAGGATGGCTGACTAAAGTGAGCATTTTTTCCAAGCTTTCCCAATTCAACTTCTAAAAGCTGGTCACAGCGAATTTTGAGCAGGATAACCACCACTAGCAAAAATCACAGTGCATCATATTTCAAGCCGACAGAGAAAGATTTTCAGATACATGATTGGGGGCTGACTGGGAGCATGGCACAGTGAAAGTGTAAGTAGCAGTAGCAGCAGCTTTGGCAGCTGCTATGAGTGGCTGGAAGAGAGGGACAATAAAGGAACAGAACAACTGGTCAGAAAGCTTTCAAGGTATCTTTGTGCTAGCACTGGGTGTAGGACTGGGTGTTATTTGGCAGCTCCTTCACCAATTACTCAGTTTCTAGATATAGTTCCAAAGTGAAGAAAAGCAGTTGTGATCACAAGAAAGAGCCCTATCTGGGGAAGAACTACAGCAGAGACAAGAAAGGCAGTGATCAGATCACTCCCTAGATTATATTACTTTGGAAGCACCAAAAATTTACAGGTTCCAAGATCTTGCTTTCACTTGCTGTAAAAGCAGCAGGAGGACACAAAAGACTAAAGCTCAGACAGTTATCCCACTCATCCCACTTGGTGAGCAAAGCTCAATTCCAAAAGTTTAAAATCAAGAAATAGGAAAAACAAATAACAACAACAAAAGCTGATTATAAAAGCTACAATGGTGACAAGGAAGCTCAAGGTACAAACTCAAAAGACAACAATGGCTTGTAAATATCCATAAACAAAAACTCAAAGAAAAATACAGATTGGAAAGAAGACCAAGATGAATTCTAATAAGAGTAATGAAAACGTTTTTTTTTTATTAAAGAGCAAAAATTACTTTAACATCAAAGAAGAGTAGTAGAGGGAAAATTGGGAAAGGAAATGAGAGCTGAGGAAGAAAATTATGAAAAGAGATTAACAGCTTGGGAAAAGAGTTACTGAATAGTAGAAAAAGCACAAAAAAATAATGAAGAAAATAGCTCCTTAAAAATCAGAATTGGCCAAGTGGTAAAAGAAGTACAAAATCTCATTGGAGAAAATAATTCATTAAAAATTAAAATTGGTTAAGTAAGGAGACAGTATAAGAAGACGAGAGTCAGGATGATTTCTCCTGATTATTAAGATTATCTTGGTGATATGGTACGATTTCTAGGGAAATATGGTGGTGGTTTTGGGGTCCCCTGACCTTGGGGGGCTTCTGTTCTGGCAATCTATCTGATTCCAAAATCCTCAGGCTTTGCCTCCCTCTCCCCTCCCAACCTAGAATGCTATTGTTCTGACAAGATGCCTGATTCTGGAGACCACTTCTCAATTCATTGCTGATTGATAATCTTGTCAGGGAGAACCAAATTCCGGGGACCATTCCTTAGTCCTATCTATGAATCCACTGATTTGCTCCTCTACTGAGTCCAGAACTGAGGGTCTTAGTTGCTGATTTGCTCTGATTAAGACCCTCTCACTGGCTTTCCCAGTGAGGAATCTGAGCTGGGTTGAACACCCTTTTCACCCTAGTGAGACTGATCTTTCTTGAAGGTTTTTTCAGTCTATCTTGAGCTGGAGAATGGTTTCATTCCATCAGATTCTGTTCAGAGGCTTGATTTCATGTGGTTTTCCAGAGAAACTGAGAGAGCTTGAGCAGTTTCCTGGCTTTACTCTGCCATCTTGGCTTCACCCCTGGAACCAGAAAAAAGTATTTTCACATACATAAGTAATAAAACAATCTGGGAAGAATATTAGATAATCCTTCCAGTATCTATCTTTTTCATCCTTCAACTAGACAATACTCCTCTTAAAACATGGTGCCAGAATTGAACCAGATACTTCAGATGTAGTCTGACCAGGGCAGAATAAAGCATAAGTATCACTTAACCACATATTATTAATAATTAAACAATCAAATATATGCTTGAAGTTAAAAAGATGCTTGGTGAATGGAATTTAATTATAAAGAAGGAGGAATACTTATATAGTAGGAGTAAGGATCAATCTAATTGTATAAATGATATAATTTATTGCAGCTGTTCAGCCAGTGGAAAGAAGCTGTTCTGACCTACATGGTGGGAGAATATAATAAGTCTTTTCCCAGAAAGTAGTCCCAGGTGTCTCCCATGTTACTGTATCAATGCTTCATGACCTGGGATGAATAAAATATAGCTTAGTCACACTTAAGTTTGGTTTTTGTCTTTCCCCAAATGTGGTTCCCTTTCATATGTACATATGTGTTTCTATCCTTTAAACCTATATACATATAAACACATGCATATCTAAGTTTGCATTGTGAATTTATATTTATATATAGGTTTTTTGTGTATATACCTATAGGTAAGTATATAGCCATATCTATATGCAGATTTATATATGCCTCTACATAGGTATATATATGTAAATTTTTATGTAGGCATATAAGACACACAAATTTTGAGAATATATATATATGCATATATATATATTTGTCTCTTCTAAGAGTGTAAGCTCTCTGAAGGCAGAAGCCATTTGACATTTTTAATTTTTGTCTTTCCAGCGGCTACTACAGAGACTGATAGCTAGTATTGTTTAACTGCTCATTAATTTTCAATTCAATTCAATTTTAATTGCTTAATAAATGCTTTTTAACTCATCATTGAAGGAAAAAGGATTGAATGAAAGTTACTTTTTTTTTTTTTTCAGATGGAGCTTTCTCACTCAGAGCAGACTTCCATCTGCAAGGGAGGAAATTTCAGGGCAATTAAAAATTCTGATTTCAACACTGAGCACTGTTTGGACAAGATTTCCCTGACCAATATCTGCTACTCAGGACTATAATATTAAGGCATTCCTGCTGTACGGAATGTATGCTGAATTTTTGAAGGACTTTGCTTTAAATGCTGCTCTTCTCCTTAATAACCTTTTCCCTCAACCACTAAAAAGATGAAGGGGCTGGGTCAGTGGATAGCATACCTGCTCTAGAGTCAGGAGGACCTGAGTTCAAGGCCACTCTTACTTGATTGCCTTTCAAAGGTTTTTTTTTTTTTAAATTATTATTATAATAAAGAGGTTGGGTTAAGTGGTTTCTGAGATTCTTTCCCAGCTCTTGATCTATGACCAAAAGAGAAAACCCGTTTTACATAAATATTTTGTAAGGAAGTATTACGCAAATGCTAACTATAATTATTGTTGTTACTATTATTATTATTATCCCATGAGTGTATTTTAAATCCTTTCGTTTGTTGATCCTTTTATCACCTCAGCTGCCTAAAAATCAGCAAAAATACAGCAATAATAAAGGCACACACTCTCACATAATTACGGTAAAGCTCGGTTCTCGAGCCCGACAATACACACAGAAACCTAGACGCGGACTTATATAAGTGAACTTTAGCCACCGGAGAACGCATGCGTCCTATTGCAGGCCTCTTCTCCTTGCTCGGCGGATAGATTATGGATGCCTGTTCTTTGCTCTCCGCTCTTCTCGTTGAGTCTGGGCTGTGGGGGGCGGGCGAAACCGCCCGAGAGGCGGGACGAGGTCGTGCTCCGGGGACAGGAAGAGGATTGGGAGGAGGAGGAGGAGCCAGCGGAGGGGGCGGGACCTGGGAGGGAAGCGAGAAGCCGCATTAAAAATGTAAGCTCTGCTTCCTGCCGCCGTCGCCGGTTGCTGCCGAGGGCCCCTGCACCCCTTTGGTGGTGCGTTACTGTCTCCTCCCCAAACGTTACATTGAGGGATTGGAGAGGTGGTCGCCGTTTGACGGGCGTGTGGGAGAGGAGGCGCAGGGAAGGGGGCCAGGTAGGGGACCGCTGCGGACGGAAGCGGGGAGAAAGGGAGGATAAACTGGGGGAGAGGGTCCGACTGTGGGAGGTGTCCCCGGAGGGGTCGCGAGGTGGCGAGCCCGTGGGACGCGGAGGGGAGGGGAGCGGCGGAGGACTCTGGGCTGAGTCTGGGTCATGTGCCGTGTCCGGACGGGCGGGGAAGGCGGGAGGGGGCAGGGGAAGGGAACCTGACAGGTCTCTGGCTCCTCTCCCGGCACCCCCCCCCCCCCTTCCCTCGGCTTGGCCTCCTGGGGTGGGGGGCTCCCTCCTCCTCCGGCACCACCTTCTTCGGGGAAGTTTTCTTTCCGCCGCTCCCCCGACCTCCACTCATCCTGCAATCCTTGGGTGCCCGACAGCCGATGTCCATTTGCTTTCTCGCAGGGGTGTTTTCAGTCTTAAACCGAGGTTGCTTCTTGCAGAGTTGGGCTCGGGGTAGCCCCCTGCTTCCATTGTACGGAGCTCGAGCTCGAGTCGCAGGGAAAGTTTTTGGATTGCAGAAACCGGCTGTGTGCGGGGAGGCTGCTAATGTGTTTACCTGGAATTGTTTTTTTTTTTTTTTTTTTTAAAAGCTGTTCCTCCCTTCAAACCCCTCCAGATTTCCTGGGTAACCTGCTAATAGGTTTTCCTAAGTGGTGGTTTTAACTTTAACTTGGAAACCTTTCAATGAAAGAGTGATGGGGGGCGGGCTGGGAGAAAGCATATTTATGATTTGGAAAAAGGGTTTGGAAATTAGGATCTTCTACCAATTAAAAAACATTCTCCTTGTAAAGTATTCAAGAACAATATAAGAATTGCTGGAATATGACTTTAAGAAACTTATTTATCCTGGTTATCTTGGGCCGGTTGGTTTCTGTGGATGGATGTGTGAATATTTCCAAGTCTCCTCGATTCTATGTATCCTGAATTGCAACAAACATATTCTTCTGTAGTGAGGATGTATAGAGATTAAATTAAAAACGCATATTCTTATTTCCAAGTTCTTTGAAGTTTATTTCCTGATATTTGAAAATAAACTTAGAAAAATGAAACAGCATCCAAATACCCTCAAATTACATATTTTAAAAGAATATGCTTAGGGTTCTTGTTTACTGTTACTTGTTGAAAGGGGTGAACAAGCTAAGGCCTAGACAGAGATAATAAGCCCTTCTTTATGGTACCCAAATACTCCTTCAACTTCTGCACAATACTCCTTTATCATAGGAGTGACAAGCAGTTTTTTTTTTTTTAATGGGAAAAAATGTTACACTGTGGTTTTTTTACTTCAATGGCTCCAGCAACCCATCAGTCAGAAACAAATGAAAGAGCTTTAATGTTCTCATAAGTTAAAGTTTATAATGTTTAGCTTTTTTGATGAGAGGTTCTTCTGAATAGTTTTTTTGGAATGTATTTAAAAGTTTATTTGGAATGTAATAGGAAAACATTTGGTAGGACCCTCTGCTTTCTTTTAGCTGCTAAAAAACATGTTACCTAAGTCAACTTCACTTAAATTTCTGGTTAGGTCCCTGATTTCTTTTGCATATGTGTATTTTTGCTTTTTGAAGTGGAAAGGGTTAAGTGTTGATAAACTCATCAGCTGTTTCACTACATAGGGCAGTATTTCTAAGAAGTGACTATTAAGGAAATAATTAGTCTGTATTTCATAAGGAACTATGTTACTTTTGGAAGGTACTCAGTTTTTCTTCTAAGAATTTTGGAAACATCCCATAATAGGTTTTTTTTCCAACAGCATTTTTGTAATTAATTTTTATCTCCAAATTGACATAATAAAAATTTTCATTTACATAGGAAAATAGGCCCTCTGAAGTAAGGGTGATCTTGTAGAAGTGATAACTATAAAACCATTTAGGAGAGTGTTGTCAATCCCTGTTTTATTGGGATTTGGTGATTTTCATAAATAATGCAAGCCAATTTTCTGCTTCCTGACAACACTTGTCAGTTATCTTAGGCTGATAAGTGTGTATGGATGTATTGGTGTTTCTGGTTTTAATATCTAAAGTTCTTAAAATTTTATTAAGATTGCCTCTGTTTGTGAGAGTCTATCTGTCCACTCCAAGTATGCTTTGTTTTACTGAATTGCTAAAATAGACTACTGGATGTTAAATTCTAAGTGACTTAAAATTTAAGTCACTAGTATTTAGAAGTATCTTGGTTTGGAATACTAGTGTTCAGATAAGTTAAAACTGGACATCTCTAGAGTCAAAGGATGTTGGTCTTATGTGAAATACCTGAAACTGGGACTAAAATTTGACCCTTATCTTTCCCACTGATTAGCAATAAGAACTTGGGCAAGTCATTTAATCTTTTCCTGACTGTCCTTAACTGCCGCAAAGAATAATGCCAAATGCATATTTTACATATATATATATATATATATACACATATATATACACATACGTATATATACGTAAAATATACGTGTATATATATATACATACGTATATATACGTAAAATATACGTATGTATATATATATATATATATATGTTGAAAGTGTAATACAAAAGAAAAAGTCATAGAATATTAGTGTTGGAGGGCACTTCAGATAGGTAGTCCAACTCTTCCCTTTTAGAGATGAGAAAATTGAGGCACAAAATTTACTAAATTCTTTCTAAGTATCATATGTTGATAGCAGGTAGGGAAACAAAAATTTTCACATTACAGTGTTGCACATTTGTTATACTCTTGAAACAATTTAGAGAAAATCAGAAAACATGTATCCCTAAACTGTTCAGGCTATTGTGTAATTGACCTGTTTTAAAATCTTCCTTCCCTCCTCACCCTTACTCAGCATTTTTAAAATTCTTCCCTTTAAATGACCCTAAATCCCTTAAGAAAACCTCCAAATCCCCCAAGAATTATATTAGGCTGGTATAGTAAAGGTATATGGGATTTGGAGCCTGAAGACTTTATTTAATGAAAAATAAAACTTCAGTAAAAAGTTTTTTCCCTCAATAAATTTTAATACAGACATTTTTTTTTCTTAAGTATCCTCTACTTGAATTCTTATAAATTGTTTGTTCTTGCTTTTATCTCATTGTGAAAAAGCAGAATTGCCACAATAGCTTCATTTCCAATTTTTTTTTTTAATGTAATATTTGTTTGTTTTGGCTCTGGAAGGAATGTTTTTGTGATTTTAAGTTACATATATCAATGTAAGACTTATGAGTACAATTTAATTAAGGTCTTATTGTGGACTAGAAATCTGTTTTCATATGTGAATTTTCCCTAAGTTAATCATTAATCTGTTTGTTGCTGACTCTTGGGTTTCCAAGATATCTTCAAGTTTTCATTTTGTCTTTGTTTTTTCAGACACATGAAATGGCCACAGATGATAAGACATCGCCAACATTGGACTCTTCTAATGATCTGCCTCGGTCTCCTACCAGTCCCTCTCATCTCACACACTTCAAGCCTTTGACACCAGATCAGGATGACCCTCCTTTTAAATCAGCCTATAGCTCTTTTGTAAATCTTTTTCGATTCAGTAAAGGTAAAACTTTAGATTATGAAGGTCAAGGAACCTTCATCTCCGATGAAGGAAATATGGAGTTCCTTTCTTCAACTTTTTTATATGCCTTTTTGAAATATTAATAAGTGAGAGCTTTAACCCTTCAAATGCCAATAAGGAAAAACTGCTTAGTAAGAAAAAGGTGGCATCATCTATTAAATCTCCAGCAGTAGAATTTAAACATCTTCAGATATGAGGTTCTGAATTGAAAACTTAAGAACTAAAAGAAGTCCCTTAAAGGGGAAAAAAAAAAAAGTATCATAGTTGATGTTTCCTTTTTCATCCTAAATGCCTTTTTCTTACTTCAGAGAAAATTGCGCTTGGTTTTTAAATTTATAGAACAGGCATTTGTTTGTTCCTTTTCTCTCTCTCCTGTCCTGTGCTCCCAGGCCTTCCCTTTTCCTTTCTTCCTCCTTCTCTTTCCCCTTCCCCCTTTCTCCCCCCCCCCCCTTTAAGAAATAGCCACAAAATTGCCATTAAAACAGTAACAGACTAAAGATATGTCCAAAGGTAGCAATTCAAGGAAAGGTATTTTTTTTAAATCCATGGAATTACCAAATATATTGCTGATAAAATCATATAGATTGAGGTTCAACTCTGATAGATTACTAGTGTGACAATGTTTAAAGCTCTTGTTTTCATAAGCAAAGTTTTCTTGTGTAAGGGAAAAAAGTTTGGTTTATACATACATACATATATAATATATATATCAAACTCGTTTTAAAAATATATATATGTGTGTGTATGTGTGTATATATATATGTTTTTACTTTCCATGTGATTGTTCTATAGGAAATACTTTGTCAGTCTGAGTGACCAGTGTTTTAATTTATGATTTATGAGACTTAATTCAGTTCAGTTTATTTAGTTTTATGGAAATATTAATGACATCAGTAGAATGTAAAATATTGTCTTTAATGAGTAAGATTAATATTTGCATATATTAATATAGTTTAAAATGTAAAAATCAGGCACTAGGGTAACTTAATTTGTCTCATTCTTCATTCTTTTTGAGCTTGTTTTATGTCTTCAGCACCAGATTGTAGTTTTTTCAAATGATGACAGGTTACCTTCTTCTACAGAGAGACCAGAAGGTGGACAGGGAGATCCGCAGTCTCTGGGTGGGAGTTGGGCTAGTCCCCAACACTCTTCAAGGACACAATCTGTGAGATCTCCCGTAGCCTATAAAAAGCAGCTAAATGAGGATCTACATCATCGATCATCTACTGTTTTAGGTAAAAAAAAAAAAGAAAAAAAAATTGTTTTCCTTGAGCTGCCTTTGTATGATAATAAAATGTTCTTTTAATCATTGTTTTCCAAGATTGTTTTTTGACTGATTGTTCTCCTTTATATAGTCTTGATTTAAAGCAATGAAGTTCATAGGCTAGTTAATAGAAGAAATTTGTTTAATGTTTAAAAAAAATTCTTGGTGTTTATTACATTTTAGACCACGTTAAGCAGAGAGCTTCCAATTGGCTTTTGAGTTAGTTGCTTGAGTTTCAGTGGCATAGTTTATAGCATCTTCAAAAGAAATCAGGCTTGTTTTAACTTCAAGCATGAATTCTGCAATGAAGCTTTGGGTGCCTTATGAAATACTGTGGCACTCCTGACATGGGCTGTTTTCCTTTTAGAGGCTTTGCTCGTGTTATCCCTTCCTTGTTCCTGTTTCTTCCATGGTGGCAGAACAGATTCAATTTTTACTGTCACAGTCTGTCACTCTTCCTGCATTTCTACTTGATTCTTATGCTCAGTCAAGGATTTGGATCAGAGCTTGAAATAATAACTAATAAAAGAAGAGATCTTGAAGACCTTGCTTCTTCCTTTCCCACTTCTTAGTTAGGAATGTGGACTGGTCTTGTTTAGCCCTCACACAATCTTTTTTTGTGCCTTTTCCTTGGGGGAGTAGAGGAGGTGGATGTGGAGAGATTGTTATCATTTCACTGGGGGTGGTTTCCCTACATGTCATTCTTAGGGGTCAAATACAGATAACTTTAGGATGGGAGATTGTGTATAACTAAGAATCTACTGTGATCCCAGTAGCTTCTTTTTATATCTCTCCCTTACTTGTTAAATCACAAATTCGAGACTGCTACCTTGCTATAGTCATCTTGTGACTCAGAAGAAATTGTACCTGGGATTTTTGCCATTATTTATAAGGCAGTGCAACCGAAGTGTAGGAAAAATTATAAAGTCTAATTCTTTAAAGATATTTCTTGTAAGCTTTTTTCCATGTTCATATTTTTATATTCCTTTTTCAACCTGATCACAATGTATACCATTTTTCCCACCTTTGCCCCAAACTTTCAGGCATATAACAAACACTATCTCAGAATTAAATGATGATAAAGTATAAAACATTATATGCTAGGCACTGTATTATTAAGTGCTGGAGATAGAAATAGAAGCAAGCAGGAAAATCCCTGCTTTCAAGGAGCTTATGTTCTAATGAGAGAAAGTATATAAAAGGAAGCAAGAAAGTGGGTGAGAGAGTATGCATTTGGCAGCAAGGTTTGAACATGTTTGACAAGTGATGATGAGCTTTACTTATCAGCAAGAAATGGGAAAATTCACTTATCAGAACCTCAGGTTCCAGGGACAGAGACCTGATGGGAGGGAGTTAAGGAGGGTGGAGTGAAGGCAATGTGATATAGAAATGGTAAGGAATGTAACTAGCTTAGTTTAGCCCATGGAATATGGGGGAACTTCTATTTTGCATGATGCATGCATATGATAGTTAGTGGGTAACTGTAGAGAAGTTGTCTAATATGGAACCCTGTACACATTTTTTTAGATATGTTCATCTCTGTTCTTCCTTAAGTTAGTGACATCAGAACTGGCCAAATCTGTAGTTTTTTTGTATTTCTATTCCAATTTTAAATGCTATGCAGTGGAATCAATAGGCTAGGCGGTATGGACAGGACAGGTAAGGCAAGGTATCTTAAGTAATCATAGAGGCCTTCTGAGGACAATTAAACCAGATCAGAACTGTTCTGAGGAACAGTATTTTAAGTTTCAGGAATCTTTTGGAGTTTTGGTTTATAGAGGAGTATGGTTGGATTACAGAAGATTTGGCTTATTCTACCAAGTACATTGGTCATGAAGGATTTCTGATTGTTACCTACAACAGAGTTCAAGGAGTAAAAGGATTAGACAGGATGGGATTTCAGTCATGTCATTTTGTCTTTGTCTAGCATTTTCCTTTTTTTGAAGATGCTTGTTATAAGCAATGCCAAATGGCCCTGTGATTTTGGTAATGGGATTAACATTTTAACACTTTGTTCCCCTCACCCTTTTTTTCTCCCTAATCTCTTCCTTAGGTTTAACATTTTCTATTTCTGTAAGACTCCTGGTCTCTTAGGAAACTATTTCCTATAATTCCATAACCTCAGAGATAATTTTAAGTTAAAATTTTTTTCCATATACTTTCACTTAGAATTTTATGCTAGTCTCAACCTATATAAAATTTGGTCTAAACCTATTTAAAAACAAAACAAAAAAACCCAAAAACCAAAAACTTAGAACAAGAGGATAGGAACATCAAAGAAACCAGGGGAATACAAGATATAAAGGAAGTAGATTCAGCAGCATCAGTTCTTAAACTATATTAGAAAGCAAGAGATGAAGTTAAAAAAGATAATTTTGATTATTTTAAATTAAATTTCTCATAAACAAAACCTGTATAGCTAAGAACAGAAGAAATGCAGAAAAAACTTTCATAGATAATCTGTCAGAATACGATTGGGTTGTAATATCATTGTGTTATAGGAAATGAACTGGTTGATTTAGTAAAACATGGAAAGACTTGGATTTATGGAGATGCTATCCCTTCGGAGAAGCAGATAAGATAGGAGGAAATAAGCATAATATGGTCATATATATGTATATTTTATAGACCTCTATATTTATGTCTATGTATGTATATTCATGCTTAATTGTAGCTTCCTTTAAATGGTGGGGGAGGGAGGGAAAAATAAAAAAGTACACAATAGAAAACAAAAGAAAACCCACAAGGAAGCAAACTAGCTGGGAAGTTGTTTTTTTTTTTTTGCTGGGGCATTTGGGGTGAAGTGACTTGCTCAGGGTCACACAGCTAGGAAGTGTCTGAGATCAGATTTGAACTTAGATTCTCCTGACTTCAGGGCTGGTGCTCTATCCACTGCACCAACTAGCTGCCCCTAACTGGGCAGTTTTGAAAACAAATGAATAGTATTTATTGTATAAATTTCCTTAAAATGGAAATTGTTTTATATTGAATCCTCTATTACGGTCTGCTATGTACATGGCAGTGGTTTTTTTTTTTTTCCCCTCATTTTGTATTTAAAATAAATTTACCAAAAATTCTTATGTTTTAAAATGAAGGCATACATATTTATCAGTAACATGAGCATATATTGAAAACCAGCTGTACTTTGTACATATATATGCTGAAGAATCTAATAGTGTCTTAATATTTTTAAATTCTGAATTTAACAAATGCCAAAAAATTCCATATAAACACTAGAAAATGGCATTATATATCAAGCTAAAATTTTATTATTTATTTTCTATTAAGTTCAGATTGCTTTTTAAAAAAGTATGTAATACATTCAGTTTATTACTTTCAGAGATGCCCTGTTTGTTTTTGTTTTCCTCCAAACTTCTTCTGTTTCCTCCTTAAGACTCTCCAATGATTGTCATTTTTATTTTTTTTGACAATATGATCTGCCTTTCTGTCTTTGTTTTTTTTTTTTTTTCCCCCTCTCTCTTTAATGCTCTCTCCTCCAAGGAAAAACATAGTCCTGGTAATAAGTAGAATTAAGCAAAACAAACCATAAATTTGCAATATTCCAAAATGCATGTCTCATTCTGAGTTTGGGGATTAGCTCTCCATAGTTAGGCGATAGTTATCATACTCCATCATTGGTCTGCTCGAGGTTTTTCATTGCATTGATACAGGGTCTTAAGGGTTTCCAAGTTAACAGAATCTTTTTAACTCTTTCTAGATACTAGAAGGAAAGCAGAAGCTGTTGTGGGAGGCCATGATCCTCGAACAGCTGTCCAGCTTCGAAGTCTCAGCACAGTTTTAAAGCGTCTCAAGGAAATCATGGAGGGGAAAAGCCAGGTATTGTCTAGAAGCTTGGGACAGTTAATAAGCAGCTGTTTAGGTAATGCCATGATCACTGAAAATATACTATGAATATCATCTGAAAGAAAAGTTCACGCTAATGCTTGTTTCAGCAGTTATTGCTGTTTGTTCCTTATGTCACCAATATCCTGAATGAGTTATTGAACAGGGAAGAACATACAAGAGAGAGAAATGGTATGTGTTCTCCCTTTCTCTATGTTCTTCATAGCTTAAAGCAATAGAAGGCAGAGACTTTGGGATCTTATTATAGATGAAACTGGTACTGTTTTACATGCAAATGTACCAGTTTCATTTTGGGAGTACAGATAATGTGAGCTTATTCTTCAGCCAGAAAAAAATGGGATACATATTTTTTTCTGTTAGTCAATAAATCAGGCTGCATTCACAGTGATAACACCCTGGTAACAATTGTCTGGGGAAATGGGTTAACCCAGACTGAGGGTCATCAATAGGCTTTAGAACTATGGGTGAATTAGAGCCATGTCTGTCCTAAGCATGTGAAGACTTTCCTTGGCAGTATGTGAGGATGAGAAGAGTTTGTTCCAGTGACCATGAAGGAACTGAAGTATCAGTTGTGGAGGACCTAGAGCTTGGTCATTCAACCAAAATATTAGGGTCATCTGGGCAATAAGTAGCACTCCTGACTTTGGTCTTGTCTCTGGACTCTGATGCATGGAAGATTGAGTGAGGTTGATGTCTCACTTAAATCCTATTCATGTTCAGATTGAGACATCGAAGTGATGTCATTGGTCCTCTTCAAAAATGAAGGGTGAACAAAGACATCAAGCTTCAGTAAGTAGCTACTACATGTCAAGCACTCTTCTAGGCACTGCATATACAATTGTGTATATTCTGTGTTTCCTTAAATGATTTCTTTGCCTATTCAACTCTTCACCCTTCTCTCCTCCAAGTAGTCTTTCAAACCTAAAAGTGAGTTGTACTTCAAAACTTAATTGTCTTGGAATTATAATGAATTTTCCCATAGTAACGAGATAATAATTAAGTTTACAGGTTAGTCAACAAAAGTTTAAAATTTAAAAAATTTTTAAAAAGTTTAATTTTCATTAGAGATTAAAAATATTAAATTAAATTAAATAAAAAAATTTAAAGTTTAAAATTTAAAAATTCATAATGTAACTGAAATAAGTCAGTTAAGTTCCTCTTTCAAACCCACCTAAAGTATAAAATAAATTGAAGTCACATTTAAAAAATATAAAATATATTTAAACATATTCATCAAAGCACTTTAAAAGCAAATTTCTCAGTGTGTTAGAATACTCTAATTGAAGTGAAAAATGTGAAATTGTGATTAATAGTTTTATATGTGAATAAATAGTTTTCAACATATCTTTAATGCTTGTTAGGAAAAAATGGCAATTTTAGGCAGGAGGATGAGACAGGAATTTTTTGGAGATTCTGAAGATGATTTATGGGTCTCCTTAAGGATTTTCTTTTGCCATAATGTGCATAAGGTGTGACTCTAGTGCTCTTTGTATGTGTATCAAACTTTTTTTTTTTTTTTTGGGTGTGTGTGAATATGTGTGTTCATAGAATGAGTACATAATTTTTTCACTCAAACGTCAGTATCAAAAATCTAGTTTTTTTAGTATGGGATGCATGGAACCAAATTTTTCTTGACATTCAAAACAAGTTTTTACTTTTTATTTTTCTCCTAATCTCTTAGTATTCTCCACTTTTGTTTCTGAATTTTGGCGCTAAAATCTCTGTGTTTCAGATGTTTAGATCCTGGTCCCACACTTGATTTCAGAGCTAATTTAATGGGCACAGGGGGCTTTGTATCTCCTATTTCCTGGATTTTCACCTTGCTCCAGAACAAGTTTCAGCTTTGGAAGTTACAGCCTGGGTGAGGTAGCTAGCATGGGATTAGAGGTTATTAGAAACAAGCCTAAGTGTATTGTTTGCTCTCTGGGGCCTCATACAAAGGGACCTTTATCATTAGGAAATAGAGCTGGAGGTGAGGAGTAATGATAAAACTCTCATTTGCAAAACTTTGCAATGTTGTCTTGTCGGATCCTCTTAACAACCCTTGGAAACAGGTGCTATTATCACCATTTTACGTATAAGGAAACTGAGACTGAGAATGGTTAAATGACTTGCTCAGAGTCAGCTAGTTAGGAAGGGTCTGAGGCAGAATTTGAACTCAAAGTATCCTGAGTCTAGAGAGAAGGAAAATGCCTAAGGAGCTTTTACCCTGAGACTGGACCCTGTACAGATGCTTATGATTTTTATGGTGTATTTTCTTTTTATTTCTCACTTTTGTTTCTTTCCCAGCTAGATTATAAGATCTTCATTGTCAGAGATTCTCTCATCTTTTTTCTGCATATGTTTCAGTGCCTATTCTTGCAAGACTTCACCTGCTTGTAGGATTCTAGGATCACGACTTCAGGGTTAGAGAGTCACCTGTAGAGATAATACATTGAAAGTCTAGAGACATTAGAATGTCAGCTCTGGAGCTGTAGGAGAGATCACAGACAGGGACAGAGACAGCCACGTCCATAGCTCTGAAGTCACCTAGAAAGAGAGAGGCCAGGACTCTAGAATGGTAGAGAGGGATTATGACTCTAAAGTTGTCAAGAGGGATCATAAGCAGTAGAATGGGGGGAAAGATGATAGCTCTGTATTTGACTGTGTAAAGCAGGTAAGTGTGAAGTGGATAGAGCACTGGCTTGGAATTGGGAAGACTTCTTCCTGAGTTCAAATCCAGCCTCAGCCACTTTCTAGCTGGGTGACTCTGGGCAAGTCACTTAATTCTGTTTGTCTCAGTTCCTCATCTGTTGAAGAGCCAGAGAAGGAAATGGCCAACTATCCCAGTATTTTAGTCATGAAACAACTGAAGAACCACAAATTTGATTTTGAAGGACTTGTGATTGCCTTAGGACCTCAGAATTTATCTTATTCAGACCCTTTGTATGCCAGAGGAAACAAAGGCTCCTCTTAAATAACTTATCACAGATCATAGGGATAGCATATGGCTTCAGAAGTTATTTGTGTGGCTTGAGCCCCTTTAACTGTCTTGTAAAGCCTAATGTCAAGCCCTTCCCAGCATAGTTTTTAAATGCTTAAAATAAAATATGTAGGATTATAGAGTAAATTGATTATATTAGAATTCAGTTATTAAGGTATTAAATGAAAGTTCAAGGACCCAGTGATAGGATTTTCAAAAAGTTGATTGAGAAACATGGTAATGACTGCTGGTGGCATTAATGCTACGTACCCTTCTTTCTTGGCTGTGTTTTGACAATGCTCTTAGTTGCCATGGACACTTGCCTAGATACCAATTTAAAGGAATTGAGTTAAATGGGCCAACTATTATCAGTATTCCGGGATTTATTTCAAAGATAGAAAATAGCAGAAATTATAGAACTTGTGTCTTAGTGTGTAACAGACTACTTTTTAATATCTAGAACATTTGTACCTCAGTAGTAGGAGTAAAAACAGACTGGCTGTATGTGTGTAATTGTACATTTTCTGTATAAGAAAAACACTTGACTGTTCCATGCAGTGAGTCTTTTTAGCATATTAATCAACATCTTTAAAAAGAGCAGATTTTTTTTTTAACATTAAAATTTTCTTTTTGTATCTTCTTTGCATATATCAAAGACTGAATTTAGATTACAAGGATTTAAAAATAGTAGTAAAAGCATATATGGAAACCCACTTCCAATTTGAAAATTAATAATCTACATGGAATGAAGCAGGTTAAGATACTGGGTAAGGAACCATCCTTGATTCTTGACAGATGCAGTTCCAGGGAGGGCAACCTTAGATAGTAGCCTCATGTGTGCTGTTGTGCTTCTTAAAGTAATGGCAAAATCAGTGATAAAACTCTACTCTGTGTACTTGGATCCCAGTATAAATTTTTGAAGAGAGAGAATTGTGACATTTCTGGGATGGTAAATATATGCTATTGCTTTTTCTTAATTGTTTTCTTCATTGAGTCTTGAAAAAAAA
>JAJPUD010015534.1:0-37046 GCA_023553655.1 Myrmecobius fasciatus | reverse complement strand
CTTTTAACACCATCAGACATAATTATGTATTTTTAAAAGTTTTTCCTTATTAATCTGAAATAAATTACAGGTTTGGTCAAATCTATTAGAAAGAGGTAGAAAAATTCAGGCACTTGCAAGGAAGATTATTTGGTCAGCAACATACTCTCTTTATCTTACCAAACAACAACAACAAAAATAATACTCCCTGGAAGTTTCTTTTCATTCAGTCAACCACTAAATATTTATTAACTTAAACCATCTATTATGGCCAGATTTTTCCACTGCTAAGTGCAAAAGATACAAAGGTGGCAAAAAAAAAACCCAGTCCCTTTTCTCTCTAGTTCAATGAGCTGCATAATATGAAAACTATATACAAACAAGATATAATCAGGACTGATTGGAAACAGAGGGAAGTTGTAATTCATATCTTAATGATCACCTTTCTTCTATCTTCCCTCATTGTATTTTCATACATAACTGTTCAACAAACAAATACTAAATTGTGAAGATCTGTTTTGAATCTTTTCCTCTGATTTAAAAAAGTTTATTTTTTTCTTCTATTAAGCAAATTTGTGTTTTGTTTCACATTCTTAAAGTGTACTTGTAAAAATAATCCAGCTGTCACTTGACCATCATAATTGTTATAATAATGTGAAAAAAGAAAATCAATCAATTTTTAAGTATTTAAAAAATTTAAAAGACTGTATTTAATGGTAATATGAAGGAATAAGTTCTTTATCCAACTCTGCCACATGAATCATTTCTCATGTAAACACAGATCTCGAATACAAAATATTAAGATTCTGGTCAAAGTTAATTTTTTTGTCTAAATCTTTTAATTTTTTCTAAGTACATGTATAGATATCTTTCAACATTCATTTTTAAAAAGATTTTGAGTTCAATTTTTTTTACTCCCTCTTTATCCTAACCTGTCCCCAAGACAGTGGACAATTTGATATATGCTATCCACCTATAATTAGATTTGACATATTTCCATACTAATCATATTGTGAAAGAAGAATCAGAACAAAAGGGGAAAACCAGTAAAAAACAAAAAATAGAAGAGACAGTAAAAATAGTCTTCTTTGAACTACATTTAGTCTCTATGGTTCTTTCTCTGGATGTAGATGGCGATTTTCATCTCAAATCTCATGGAGTTGTCTTGGATCACTGTATTATTGAGAAGATTTACTTCTATCGTCGTTGATCATCATACAGTATTGTCTTACTGTGTACAATGTTCTCCTGCTGCTGCTCAATTTACTTAGCATTTGATCATGTAAGACTTTACATTTACTTTTTTCTCATATGCCCTGCTCATCTTTTCTTATAGAAGAATAGTATTAAATGACCTTTACACATAATAACTTGTTCAGCTATTTACCAATAGATGGGGAATCCTTCAGGTTTCCAAGGGATGATCACCATACAAAGAAATGGTATAAATATTTTTGTACAGGTGGGTCCTTTGTACTTTAGGGTCCTCTTCATTTGCCAAATTGAGTTAGAAATTCTCAGCCCAAAATGACTTAGAAGGTTTTCAGGAAACATCTCAAAAATCTTTCAAAGTCATTTTGGGTACAAACTTGTTTCATTTCATCTTTTTGTGAATTCTGTGGTTGGTTCCCTAATTCCTTTAGATTTACATTGTTTCTGAAGAAAAAGGGAGAGCTCTCTGGCTCCTCAACACCATCTTGCCTGTTTCCAGTAAAACACTTCCATATTCAAAAGAGATCAAAATGTTCCAAAGAAATGTATAATAAAATAAAATATATAATATGAAATAAGGAATGCTAATTTGTTGTTTTCTAAGTAAATATATGGCCCCTTAGGGAATTCATAGATTTTTTTTTCTTTGACCGCCACTGCTTTAGTGTCTACTACTTAACTAACACACTTCATATTTTGCAGAAAGAATTATATAAATATTCCACTATATTTGGGGAATGAAATTTCTAATTAGAATGCATCATTAAAATCCTAATTTGATATCTCATTATATTTAGGTAATTATGAATTTATTGAGGCTATACTAATTGAACAAGAGCTCTGTTTGGTAAATCTTTCCAAGTTAGAAAAATGTTAACTGTAGACCCATTGATAGATTTTATTCTTGTTATTTGATTTAGAGGGTCATTACTGAGCTCTTGTATTTGGATTCATTCACAATAACTCAACAAACATCTACCAAGGAGTGAAAGGATGGTTATAATATATAGTAATGGGAAAATTATTCCCAGGGATGAAATTTCTAATGCTTCAAATACTGATGTGAGAATTTAGAATGAGGGCTTTTGCCTCAAGACATATAAGAATGAAATTTTGTCACCTGAGCTAAACAGAATTTCAACTTCTGTCTTCAGAGTAGTGGATGGAGCAGGATAAGCTCCAAATGAGCAAGCAACTATCTGATTTCCTAAAATGGAAAAGAAGTCAATTCTATATAGAATATTATTGTTCTGTAAGAAATGACCAACAATATGAGGTCAGAGAGTCCTGGAGAGACCTACATGAACTGATGCTAAGTAAAATGAGCAGAACCAGGAGATCATTATACACAGCAACAAGATTATACAATGATCAATTCTGTTGGACATGGTTCTCTTCAACAATGAAGTGATTAAAGCCAGTTCCTATTGTTCAGTGATGAAGAAAGTCTTATACATCCATAGAGAGAGGCCTGTGGGAACTGAGTGTGGACCACAACATAGCATTTTAATGCTTTCTGTGAATGTTTGCTTGTATTTTGTTTTCCTTCTTAGGTTTTTTTTCTCTTTCTAGATCTGATTTTTCTTGTAGAAAATAATTGTATAGATATGTATACAGATATTGGATTTGTCATATATTTTTAACATATTTAACATGTATTAGATTGCCTGCCATCTAGGGGAGGAAATGGAGGGAAGGAGAGAAAAATTTGGAACAGAAAATTTTGCAAAGGTCAATGTAGAAAAATTACTCATATTTTCTGTAAATAAAAAGCTTTAATAAACAAAAAGTCAATTCTATGACTATAACCAGTAATATTAATTACATACCAAAAAAAAATCTCAAGAATCCTCCTTGTAGTGGTTTGTGCCCCTTTCAAAGAGATATCAGCAGGAACCTGTGTAAATCCATTTAGAACAAGTCACTGTCACTAACTTTATTTCACTTTGATAATTACCACATTGACATTTCAGGAGTTTCCACAAAATCTACGTGGATTTTAGCAAGGTTCTTTTGACTTCTCTTGGAGTATCTCTGATTTGGAGAGATGTAGACTTGATGGAAATAGGCATTTACACAAATTCAGAATGAGTTGAATCATCAAAAGCAAAGATGTGAATTAATTGAAATTAAAACAAGCATGGAAGACTTTCTTCTGACAAGAATTCTTCAGTGCTCTGCCGCTGGCCTGGTTAATTTATCCTTTATATTACTGACTTAAATAGAAGAAATACTTAAACAAGTTTGTGAATCACATGAACCTTTTATGACAAAATTGAGATCCAAAATGATCTCAATTAAGTGGGAAGTATGGGGAAATCTTTGAAGATGATGCTTTTAACAGATAGCTTTGGAAATTCTTATTCTAGAGTTAAAACAATAGACTGTGCAGTGGAAAATAACAATATAAGAAATTTTATTTTAAGAGGCTTTTTGTTTGTTTTCATTGAACACTTTGGGACTTTGAATATAGACTGAACTTAGTTTTGAGTCAATAGTGTGATATGACCACCAAAAACTTAATATTTTAGGATAGATTATAAAAGCATGATATTTGTAACCAGGACAATATACACTCCATTTTAGTTAGATTCCATTTGGAGTAGTACATTTAGTTTCAATGCCATTTTTATTTTGAAAGACAATGTATGCAGGAACTATTGATTCACACAGGTTGGATTCTCTTGCTGGTCAATAGCTTTGACCCCATCTTTTTCTAAATTGTACCAGTCTATCCCTTCTTAAGCAATCTTGTGATCCCTTATTCCCAAGGGCTTACCATATTAATGCTTAAAGAGGGTGAACATCTGATTGGCGTGCTCCATTATAGCTCAGAAATTCCAAACTCAAGAGCTCCACAGGAGTCAGTACTCCCTTATCTATTCCCACAGCCTTATTAGCTTGAATCATGGCTTTATATTCCCTTGCTAGTGCTGTGTTTTATAAAGTGGAACACTTTATCCCATATACACAGCCACTTGCATATCCTAATGAAATGAAGGACTAGAATAGTGGATGTGTAATGATAGAACGCTTAGAAAAAAAAGTGTCCCTAGAAAAGCATCTAGCAGAGTGAGAACTGAAATCTCATAACACAAGAACCTGTTGAATGAATTGCAGTTGTTTAGTACAGACCAGTGAAAATGTAGGAAGAATTGTGGAATCTCTGTATTGGAAAGTTTGAAAGAGTTCTGTTATCAAGAAGAGAAACTTGGTATTTAAAGATATTCTACTGATTTTTTTTTAGTAATCCCTAATTAAATTTGAAGGCTTTTTTTTCTTATTAATGTTATGCTGAAAGCTTTCTCTATTACATATGAATAAAAGTTATAATAACAATCCTAGATACCTTTTAGATCCGTTGTAAGTATTTTGCAAGTTCCATTTTCTAATAAAGGAAGTTAGGTTCATCCTTTAAGGCTTCCTTAATCCTTAATCTAAACTCTTAGATTCTGGAGGATTCCAAACATGGCCCCACATAGTAAAAACAGTACAAATGGTAACACCACAAGATTATTTGATGTCTCCTTTGTACTCTCTTCCTGCATTTTCACAAATAACTGTTCGATAAAGGAATGCTTGATTTTGAAAATCTGTTTTTATTCATTTCATCTGATTTAAAAATATATTTTATTTTTTTCTCTATTAAGTACATTGGTGTTTTAGTTCATATTGTTTTTTTTCCTAAAGGAATTGGGGTTAAGTGACTTGCCCCAGAATCACATAGCTAGAAATCTTAAGTGTGAGACCAGATTTGAACTCAGGACCTCCTGACTTCAGGGCTGGTGCTCTATCCATTGTGCCACATAGCTGCCCCTTTAGTTCATATTCTTAAAGAATAGTTGAAAACATTATCCAGTTATTTAACCATCATAATAATTGTGATAATGCTGGAAAAGAAAAAGAATGAAATCTTTGTAAGAAAATTACAAGATTGTATTTAATGCTAATATAAAGGAATGAGTTTTTTGTACATTAAAATAACTTCCACATGAATCTTCTTGCCTGTAAATATGGATTTGAATACAAAATATTAAGATAAAGTTCTAGTCCAAAGAATTTGAGGAATTCAGAGTGAAACTCAGGAGGCCTAAATACAATCATTTTATAAATGTTAAATCAGGTGCCCACAAATTTAGTTAAGTGTTGAGTGGATATGAAGATGTGAAATTTCTTAATTTGGGGCATTTTGAGCTTTGCAATTAAATTTTTAAAATGTGAATCAGACAAGGACATAAATTCTGATACGTCTTGTGAAATATTTATGAACCCAAAGGCTTTCTAGCTGATAATTAGGAATCATACTGCTTAAAATTTAATATGTGAAATTTAGAAAAGAGAATGTATGTCTACAGTACCACTTAATGAAAAAAAAAGTATTTTATTACTGGGCACCTAGTGCTGGTTTGCTGTCTTTGCTCTCACTACAAGACTGACTTTTGTGCTTTACTAATCCTACATCTGTAAAATATTTTTATACTTTTTGGCATAGAAATCATTCTGTAACCACAACAAAGACTTATTAAAAATATTCTGTGTTTAATGTACTTTGAAAAGCACAAGGAATATTAAAAATAAAATGAAAAGCAATTCCTACCCTCAAAGAGTTCAAAATATATAAATAGATAAGCATAAAATAATTTGAGATGAGGAAAAAGCACTAACAACTTGAGAGGCTTCACAGAAGAAGAGATCCTTGGGCATGGAGCTTAGAAGGAAGCTTTAAGATTTATGCAGGTGGAGTCAGAGGAGAAAGCATCTATTCACAGTATTCAGGAGAACCTATGCAAAGTCACAGAGGCAGGAGGTAAAATAGTTGGAATGAATGAGAAATAGGAAATGTTGAAGAGGAAGTCTATGAAACAAGTCTGACATGTCAGGCCAGATTTGGATGTCAAATGGCTTTACATATTAAGTTAGAGCCTGTTTTATATTAGAAGGAGTAGGGGAAAAAATCCTGGAGGATTCATTCATGGTAAAGCTTCAGGAACATCAATTGGCCAGTTGAAAAAAGATAGAATTTAAACGAAAGTCTGAAAAGAGCAAAACAAATTTGGTGACCATTTGAGTCTCTCTGTTACTATTAGGGTCACCAAAAATATTGAATATTTGTGATATTGTATGTTTGGCAATCATCTGGGTGTTTGGTGATCTACTAAAATAATTTCTGAGCTTTTTATCTTTCTGTCATGGCAGACATTTATAGAAAATAAAAGATATTTCATATCTGTATCTTTCCCTTTTTTATTTTGAATTTCTTGGTAACTGATTGACTTGTTGCTGGAATTGCATGTGTTTGGTTTTTTCTTTTGTTTGTTTTTTCATCTTATTTTCTTCTAATTTGCTGTTGATCTTGATCTTTGTTTTAATGAATCAATCTGACCACATCACTTGCCGACTCACAAATTACTTCCGCAATATTAACTTGTCATCTTCCTATCTGTTAAGAGTTTTTTTTTTAATTTTTTATTTTTGTGTGTGATAATTATCAGTAGCCATCATTCAACATCTTCTCACTGTGAAGTACTCTGAATTCTGTGACCCCCTATGCTTTTGAGAGAAGAAGCACTTGAAACTACTGGGGCCCCTTGAAAATTCTCATGGTCACAAAATTGGTATTTCCTGGAACATAACTCCCTGAAACATTCCTAACAACTGCAAGCTGGGGTCCCTTTGTCTCAAGGTTATAAAAATGGCTGTCTTCTAAAATAATCTTAGTCTTGAGGACACTGACATTTCAACCTGTCTTGCCTAGATTAGCCACAATTTGTGGCTTTTCTTTTGTCTTTCCTTTGCTGGACCTAGCATTAAGGAATGTAACCTTCACTCTACTTGCTTTTGTTATTCCCTTTGTTATAGAACCCCTCCCCTTAGTGGTTTTAGCTTTTATAAACCCCTACTACCTACTGTTTGGAGATGCCCAATTTGGGTTTTTCCCCAGCAGCCACCAGCTTCAATAAACTCTCCATTTAAAATTATATTGGTCTCTTTCTTGCACCTATATCTTGGAACAGCAACTGCATTGCCTTGGAAGTGTTTATATTTTACAAAAGTATGAACCTTTTGTGTAGTCCAAAGAAATTTGGTCTTTTCATATTTTCACCCCAACCCATACTTTCCAAAGCCCTATCATCTTCTTGTGTTAAATTAGTTCATGAGTATTAAAATGTTAATGTATTTTGCAGGATCTTATTGAAATCTTTGCACAATTTATCTATTTCCTTATCCTCATATGTTCATGAATAAATTGAGTTATCTTCATGACCTTTTTTGCTAATATTCATCATGAACACAGACCGGCATAATGGCCAAATGTCTGGTGCTTTGTATTTGCTGGATGTATAATAAACTCTGCCAATGCTTTGAATTATCTGCCCAAGAAACAGACTATGGCACAACCCTCCCCATTCCTTGTTTCTTCTAGTTTTATTCATAGTAAAATTTGCTGGCATGGTTCACTTCCTTTAGTAGAGTTTTGACTCAGTCTTCCAGGTTTAAGTGGTGTTTTGATTGTCATGGCATTGACATCTAGCGGTTAGGCTGCTTTTCATCAACTACTCAGTAGTTAGCTGGCTTGGTCTCAAATGGTATAGGAATACAGTTACTAAAACTGTATTTTCTAAGCTAATAGAACTCCAGAGCTTTTACAAGTTGACTATACTCTTTTTGAGGGCAGGGCCTGTTTGATTTTTGTCTTTTATTCTAGTATCTAACTCTGAAAGGATCTTGACATGGAGGATGTCTTGTTGAAGGACACTTAATCAGAGTTTGTTGATTAAATTAAGAAAACCTAAGGTGAAGCCTTGGACATGTACTTTGGTGGAAGCAGGCCACTGCAATTTGATTCAAGTATTCACTCAAAAACATCCAACTCCTTGTTCTGGTTGTGTAGAAGCTCTATAGGTATAGGAATAGATATGTCTCTTTTTAGAAAGAAGTCTGATGTTAAATACACAGCTTAGCAGGTAAATTTGAAAGGGTAGTAAAAATGTATGAAATGTGTTCAAAGAAGGTAATTTTCATGCCATTTCAGCCATCTCAAACAGATCCAAATTTGGTTGACCTTTCTTTCTTTCTTTCTTTTTTTTTTCAGAAGAAGGGATGTAAAATCAAAGGATTACAGAAATTTTTTCTCTTTTTAAGATCCAAGCTGTTCCTTCACCTTGAATATATTGATTAGTTTTTCTACTGAAAGTACAAATTAAATGAAACCAATATTAAAGTTTTATAATTCATGTGAAGCAGTGTGAGTTGAGTTAGGAGTATATATTTCTGAATAAATCAGAATGCAGTCAAAAATAGTAACATTTTCATTTAAAGTTTTAAAAAGGATAAAGTTCATCACATAATCATATGCTGAAATAAATATTTTGTTATTATTTGAAGCAAGGGAACATAAAGAAAATAGTCTTATTTTAGATATCTAGGATTTTAAAACACCACTGTGTTTCTTTTAATTTCCAGAATTTATTGCTAAATTTGAGATTTTTTAAAAAATCATTGTTTGCATTGAAAGATTTAAGCATTTATCTTTTACTTTCCACAGATTTCTGTTCATTTTAATTTGGAAATGTGAATGCAGTACAAGGATTAATCTGTTTCAAATTTAATTAAAGTTACTACTCTCTACTGCATGTTCCTATAGTCAATTCTACATCTGCTTATAGAGGAAAATATAGCACATATACATTAAATAATCTCCCCAATACTAATTTCAACAAGACTTTCACCACTTTTTACCCTTAGATTGTCTTTGCTAGAGAAGCTAAGAAATAGTTATTTTTTATATCTTCCTCCTCACCAGTGCCTACTAAAAACATTAAGTTATAAGGGGATACATTAAAGATAGATCTAATACAAAAAGAATAGTTAGGAAGTATTTAGCATATCACCAGTTAATCCTATGGTCACCTTAAAAAATAATGGTCAAGGAACATTCTTAGTTGAATTTTGATATGACATCTTTTCCTGATTTATGGTATGACTAGCCTCATTTTGGCTTTGTTTCATATACATTTCATTAGTTTGCTACAGATGAATGTATGCATATGTGTGCTTGTGTATGTGCATATCTGTGTGTATATGCATTTAAATTAGACTTTTCATAAGAAAAATTATTCATTATCTGACTTGTCCTTTGATTTAATTAATTTATTGTAAAAAATTGCTATTGCATTTATATTCTGTAATCCTTTTACACAGATTCTGCCATTCGTGAATGCCAAATTAAAAAAAAAAACTAAAACATTTGTCATACTGTTCAAGCAAAGAAGATGCAATGTATATATTAATAAAACAAATGACTAGCACCTTTTACATGCTGCATCATTCAAACTTCATATTCCCTAATGTTATGTTTTCTATTGGCATAATCAAATATTTGTAGTAATGTATAAATATTATGTGACTCCAAAGTCACTGTCTTCTTCTTTTATTTGGAATGTATAGCTGAAGCTTACAGGTTTTCACATAATACAAAAATAGAGCAGTCAGTAATTAAAAAAAACAACAACAGCAAACAGACTATCTGTTGAGAAGCTATCTAAAGAAAACCAGAGGCATCAGATACTACCAAGTACTTTAGAACAATTTTTAAGTTTAGGTGAATAAAATTTAAACTATAAAGTTACCTTATGTTGGAAAGCAAAAAAAGGGAAATGTCATGTAATTTTCATTTTCTAACAACAACAACAACAAATTCAGATTCATAGAAAGTCATTTGAAAAAGATAGCATTTCTACTTTGCATTATATATATTAAGAAAAGGAACAGATTGGAAATGAGCTTCTTATGAGTATAGATTTTTTTTCCTTTTTCTACTTTTTTCCCACCTAGCACATATTGGGCAAAATAAAAATTCAGAGACTTTTTTCTATTTGGCCATGACAGATATAAGGTTTCCAACACTGTTCATATTTTGCAAAAAAATTATATAAATGTTCCACTATATTTGGGAGAACACTTTACTAATAAATAAGAATCCATCTCTCTTAAAATTCTAAATAATTCCAAAGTTATTGAGGCTCTATCAATTGAACATGAACTCTGTCTGATCCATCTTGCCAAGTTAGAAAGGTTTTAAGTATAAACCAATTGCTAGATTGCATTCTTGTCATTTGTCTCAAAAGGTTATAAATGGGTTCTTGTATTTGAATGAGGTATTCATGCACAGAAACCCCATAAAAATTATCAAGGAATAAGAGGGTGGTTACTATCACTCTGCTGCACACAATTTTAACCTCTGTCTTCAGAGTGGGGGATGGTATAGTTAAATCCCAAGTGGGCACGCATGGGCCTAATTTAAAAAAAAATAATAAGAATACCATCCTATGACTGTAACCAGGATATTTATTCCTAAAAAATTTGAAAATGAGTCATTAGAGGAGCAGCTTGTGCCCACTTCGAGGAGATAATGTCACTTGGAGCCAGTCTAAATCCAATAAGAAAAAGTCACTGACACTCTAACTTCTATTGCCACTCTGACACTCTGTCACTTTAACTGTCACTAACTGCCACTGTCACTATTCACTTCATTGCACTTTTTGACAATTACCAGATTGGTATTTCAGCAGCTTCCATAAATTTAGTATACCTGGATTTTAGCAAGCTTCTTTTGACTATCTCTTACAATATCTTGTGGGGCTGGGGAGATGTGGACTCAATGGAAGCATGAATTCAGAATTCCTTTAATTATTAAAACGAAGATGTGAATTAAATGAGATTAATACAAGAATGGAAGCTTTTATCCTGTGAAGAACGCCCCAGTGCTCTGACTCATCAATTGATCATTTATATTAATAACTTCAAAAAATGGAATGCTTCATCAAGTTTGTGAATTGTGCAGTTTTGATGACAAAAGTAATATGCACAACGATCTCACAATCAAGCAGCAAAAATGGGGAAATCTTTTAAGATGAGGCTTTTAACACATATGCCTGGAAAGTCTCGTACTTGAGTTAAAGCAATAAATTCTTTCAGTAGAAGGTAACAATGTAAGAAATTCAAGGTGGAGAGGTTTTTGGTTTGTTTTGTTAAGATATTTTGTAGTTTTGGTTTAGACTGAGCTCAGTTTGAAGCAATAGTGTGATATGACCAAATAAATTGAAAATATTTTAGGATACATTATAAAAGCAAAAGGTTCTCAATAAGGGCAATATACTCCATTCTGGTTTAATTCCATTTGGAGTAATGTATTCGATTTCAAGTGCTATTTTTGTTTTAAAAGACTTGATCTCCCCATCTTAGCAAGACTGGAAGTCCATTATTCACAGGATGGATTTTTTGGCTGCTCAGCATGACAGCTTTGACCTGCTCTTTTTCTAACCTACACCAGTGTACCCTTCCTTAGGCACCCTGGGACCCTCTGCTCCCAATGGTTGACCAAACCAGTGCTGGGAGTCTGAACCCTCCATTGGCTTGCCTCACTACAGCTCAGCACTGCCAAGCCCAAGGGCTCCACAAGCAGCGGCTCTTCCCTGTCTGTTCCCTTCCCCTTCTTCAGCTAGATTATGGGGGGGATACTCCCAGTGCTAGGGCCAGGTTTTAGGAGCTGAAACATGGATATGAGGCCACATCCACCTTCTAAAGAAATGAAAGACTAGTCCAGAGGAAGAATATCAATACTGAAGCTTAAAAACTTGTCCCCAGGAAGGCAGCCTGGAGACTGAGAAGTGCTGAAATCTCAGCCATGAGCATCTGCTGAATGAATTGTAGCTGTTTATCTTAGACCAGAGAAATTGTAGGAGGAATGGGGTTCCCTCTGAGTGGGACTGCCAACCCCCCACCAAATGACATCAGAGGCTCTGAAGGTAGAAAAGCAAAAAGGATTTATGAGGATCCCTGGGGGAAGGACAGCTCCCAACAAACAAGCTGTCATCAGTGGAACACTGGGAAGTCCATACTGCAGAGAGAGCTTTATATGGCCCTGGTGGAACTCTCCACCCCCTTCTGACCTGTTCTCTCATTGGCTGGAATCAGACTGGAAATCTACCAGAGACCAGGAACAGAAAGCTAAGGATACCAGCAAGGGCAGTCTTTACCATTTTCCAAAGTAAATACTGACACAGTAAGAAGGAAAGAGGGAAGGGAAAGGTATGTTTGTCTAAGAGAGCACAAGTAGGAAATCAAGTGATACCTAAAGACACCTTTTTAATTTTCATATGAGCATGGGGTGCCTGTGTTACTCTGAGTCCTGTTTATGTAACTTAAGTTCCTAAGTCTCTCCTGTATGTTTCTAAACTCAACTCAATATGTAATTGTGGAGAAAAATACAGCACATATACATTAAGAAATAATCCCCTAGAAGCAATAAATTGGGAAAACATTTTTATATTCAAATGTTCTGATAAAGGTCTCATTTCTAAAATATATAGAGAATTGACTAAAACTTATAATAGTTCAAGCCATTCTTCATTTGATAAATGGTCAAAGGATATGAACAGACAATTTTCAGACGAAGAAATTGAAGCTATTTCTAGTCATATGAAAACGTGCTCCAAACACCTATTGATCAGAGAAATTCAAATTAAGGCAACTCTGAGATACCACTATACAACTGTCCTTGACTAAGATGACAGAAAAAGATAATTATGAATGTTGGAGGGGATGTGAAAAAATTGGGACAATGATACATTGGTGGTGGAACTGTGAACAGATTCAGCCATTCAGCATTCTATGCTCAAAAAATTATCAAACTGTGCATAACCTTTGACCCAGAAGTGTTTCTATTGGGTTTATATCCCAAAGATCTTAAGGAGGGAAAGGGACCCACATGTGCAAGAATGTTTGTGGCAGCCCTTTTTTGTAGTGGCAAGAAATTGGAAACTGAATGGATGCTCATCACTTGGAGAATGGCTGAATAAATTATGGTATATCAATATCATGGAATATTGTTGTTCTGTAAGAAACGACCAGCAGGATGATTTCAGAGAGGCCTGGAGAGAGTATCTACCAAAAAGCAGTAAGTTTCAAATGGAAAAATTGAAGACAGAATACAAAAAGGGTAGGAAATTACTTGGTTTGCCCTTTGGTGTATTACCAATTAATCCTATGGTCACTTTCGAAAATTAATGGTCAAGGAATATATTCAGTTAAGCCTATGGTATTAGGCCTTACCCTTGATCATAGTGTGACTCTAGAAGAATTTCACATGTTTAACATATATTGGATTACTTGCTGTCTATCAGAAGGTGTGCTGGTAATAGAGGGAGAAAAAATTTGGAACTCAAGCTTGTGCAACACTGAATGTTGAAAACCATCTTTGCATATATTTTGACAATAAAAAGGTATTATTTAAAAAAATAACAACCCCCCCAAAACCCAGATGTGATGATATGCAAAACATTTCTAAAAAAGTCATGTTGTGAAAGCATAGATCTTCCACTCTAATGAAAATAAAAATCATCAAAAAAAAAATTGAGAGGAGAACAAGAGAGAGAAATAGTATTTTTAATACTTAATTATACTTAATACTTAAATTTGTATTCAGATACAATCAAATTATCTCTGATTATGGATAGGATTTTTCTTCATAAGTCCTTCAGAGTAGTAGTAGATGATGGTACTGGTGAGAATAACAAAGTCATTCATTCCAGAATATTACTATTATTTTGTATATAGTACATTTCACTTTCCTTAAGTTCATGGAAGATTTTCTAGGTATTTTTTTTTCCTGAAAGCCTCCTGCTTATCATTTTTCTATGACATAATAATATTCTATCACAAACACTTATCATAGTTTAATGGAGCTATTTTCCAAATGATGGGCATCCCCTCAATATCCACTTTTTAAAAAAGTCATTTTTAAAAGAAATGAATCTTGAAAACTATCTTTACAGATATTTAGAGAAATAAAATACTATATTAAAAAAGGAATATTTTCCTTAATTCTCAAGTCTGATCAAGTGTTGTTCTTACCAATTTCACATTTAATTAATAAGTTTGAGGCCCAAGGCCTGCTTGCCTAAGATTTTTGTAGACAACAGAATATGAGCTAAGTCTTTAAGGAAGCTCAATAGGGAAGTTTATAAATAGAAAAGGGAGACAATAGGCAAGTGGGCCATACAGTGCAAAAAAGAAAAAAAGTAACAATAATAATTAGCATTTACATCATGTTTATGGTTTGCAATGAGCCTTATAAGCATTACTTTATTTGATGCTCACAATTTTGAGAGGCAAATGCTATTAAGCCTTCCATTTTTTAAATAAGGAAACTGAATTCCACAGAGATTGGATAATTTGACCCGGATCTCATAGTTGCTAAGTGTCCCTAAGTCTAATTTTAGCACTCCATTCATTATGTCACATGAATTTAGTAGATAACACGTCATATGTCAGGTAGCAAATGACAAATATAGTTAACTTATAGAGTACATGAAGGGGATTAAAATATAAAATGATTGGAAAGGCAAGATGCCAAACAATGGTAAATATCAAACAATGATCTTCTCACAGAGAGCTATTGGAGTTCATGGAGCATGGAATAAAAGTCAGGTCTGAGCTTGAAGAAAATCAATTTTGCATATGAGTTGAGAATGAAGTGGACTGAGAGTTAATGGAGGGGGTTAGAAAAAGGAAAAAAAAAGAATTTGAGAAGGAAACAGAAATATATAGACAGAATAATGCGGAAAAAAAAATACATACCAAGTGTTAGCTATAGAGTAGCTAGAAAGGCCCAGTGATCCTTAGGCTATAGAAACAAAGCAGATGTTAACATGTCTTTCTTACTATTATTTCTAAAATCATGGCTGCTTCTGACATTAAGCCATTTGGCAATGCTAAGAACTCAGGTGAAGAGAATTTTTTTTTTGAATGTGAAGTTTTGCAGAAGTTCAAAGGACATGTCAACTTGCTGTAATCAGCTAGCCCACAAAATCCCTCAGTTTTTTTTCCAGAATAGATCAGTTCAATATGTAAAAATACACAAAAAAGAAATATTAGGATTGAACCAATACTAGGTTAAAAATGTTATTATTTTATTATGTGAATAGCAAACAGGAGTTACCAAGGATTTAAACAATTAACAAGGAGAAAGACAATTTCCCTAGTGAGGGAATTAACCACCACTTTTAAATTGAGGAAGACATCATTAAAGGGAATAGAATAAGTTGACTATTGACTAGCAGGCCTGCCTGATCACACTCAATTATATCTTTTGGAAGCATGTTTATCTCTGCCGCTATCTCAGTTCAGTTTTGGCTTCTTTTTTCACACAGTAAAGGGAACTAAAACAGCCAGAATGTTTTTGGTTGCTTTGAAGTGGGGAGAAGGGATTTTCCATTACTTCACAACCTTCTAGAAGCAGTTCCCCTTGCCTCTTTCACATGGGCTCAGAGCAGGGTGAACACAGCTTGTATGTTTTCTGATAAGGCCTCTACTTTACATTTGGGAAATTGGTCCAGGTGCAATTTGAATGTACTGTCCTCATTCTCCATCCAGAATAACTCTCTGGAGCCCCAAGTAGGCATGAGCATTGCCTTTTATTAGCTTTTACTTTGGCTTACAGGAAAGAATAGATGTCAAGGATAAATAGACAGCAACTAGTCACCTTTGATGATTCAAGTCACCTGAACTAAATTAATTACATCCTTAGGTCCAAAAAGAGCTGGTAGATGCAATTGAGAAACTGTCAATCATATCTGAAAGATCATAGGAAAAATAAAAATAGTTACTACAAGTTTGGAGAATAAAAAAGTTCTGACTTTCAAAAAAAAGAGAACCTGCACACTACACACTAGTGAGTTTGACTTAGTGAGTCTTTGACTAGTGAGTCTTAGGAAAATACTAGAAGCATCACTAAAGAAGTAATTGTCTACTGTTGAGAGCCATTTTTGAATAAGTCCATGTTCAGAAAGAGCCCATTCCAGCTATTACTTGGGACTTGCCCCCTGTAAGAGCCAGCAGTCCAAAGAATTGGCTCACCATCTCCCTTAACAATGAATGAAAGATACTCAAGATAAATTTAAGATAATCTTGATGAAGAATGTATGTGACAGGAACAAGGCAGCACAACTATGCTATTTACCACTCTGTTTTAACAAATACCTTGTTATTGATCGTTACTGTTATTTACAACTCTGTTGTCATAGATACCTTCTTATTGCTAGTTACTGTTTTTTGCAAAATTTTGCAATTGCAATTTACAATTACAAATACCTTGTTATTAATAGTTACTATTATTTAAGACTGTGCTGATAAATACTTTTTTATTGCAAGTTAAAATCAAACTGAAATGTTGAAGTAGGGTCTATACCTTAACTCTGGAATGTACATACTGTCACCTGGAGGTAGCAGATGTTAATGCAACACTAGCTTAAAGAACATATAAACTATGGCTCTCAGATTAATAAACGAAAATCACAACACAAATTGTCCTCCTGCCTTGTGCATATTCAAATGATACTCACACTCTCTCGATATTCACCGGAGCTGGACTCCAACAGTTGGTGCCTGAATAGACAGGGACTTGAATGATCTTGCAGAGGACAGTGCCCTTTTGGTGAGCTCCACACTGAAAGAAAAAGGAGGTAAGCAAAAGGTGAAAGTAGTTTATCACCAGGCTAACATGAGAATTAGATATAAGAAATAAGATTGATTCTTCTCCATCTGGTATCAATATGGTTCAAATGTTGAATTGAAATAGGGTAAAATCAGGTGGCTGGGACAGAAGGACATCGTATAAGAAATCTTGCAAGGACCCAATGAGACCTTTGCTGATTTTGTTAATCGCTTAATGATGACAATTCATCATTCAATCATCTTGGGAAGGTAATTTAAATTTTAATGAGACAATTCCCCCTAGAAAATGCTAATGCCGATTCTAAGAAAGTATTAGCTGGGGGAAAACCAAAAATGACTTTATTTGAAATGATACAAAGGTGTCAGAATATTGGGACTTCTATTCTTCAAGTTGCATTAATGGACATTGTGCTAAATCAGGACAAATCTGTGTCAGAATTTTTCAAATTCTAGTAAATGCTTTAGTTGTGGACAATTGGGTCATGTGAGGAAAAACTGCACTGACCAAAAAGTTTCACTTCATTACAATTTAGAAGATAAACCTTTGACTTTTAAGTCAAAAATACAGGAAGGGCTTTTGGATGTTACTCTCAGAATGATAAAGAAAGTACAGTATCCTGGGAAGTGCTGGCCTTGATTTGTTGACTTCAGTGTGGAATATGTTCTCTCTCTACTGGAGTCTCAGGTCCTCTTCCTTCTATTAGGGTAGGTCTCATTTTAGGATGCAGTTCACAGTCATTACCAGGGATTGTAGTTGTACCTGGAGTAGGAAATTCTGATTCCTACAAAAAGTAGGAAAAGAATAAAAAAAAATTGGGTTTTTGAAGGTTTTGGGAGTACAGGGAAAAAGGTGTTCTAGATGTAGTCTATCATTGATTCTAGACCAATTTTAAAATACAAATTAGAAAGAATAATTTAGTTACTCTGAATGATTATCAAAAATTGTTGGGGAGGATTTGTTAGAAATAACATTCAACATTGAAAAAATGATATCAAGGAAAATGTATTAAAGAAGAATCTTATTTTTTTATTAAAGCTTTTTATTTGCAAAACATATGTATGGGGAACTTTTCAACATTGACCCTTACAAAGCTTTCCGTTACAAATTTTCCCCCCTAGTCACTACCCCTTTCCTAGATGGCAGGAAGTCTACTATATGTTAATTATGTTAAAATACTTGAAAAATCAAATATGTGTATACATACTTTTATAGTTATCTTGCTGTGCAAGAAAAGTCAGATCTACAAGAAAAAAAATCTGAAAAGGGAAATACAATGCAAACATCAATAGAGAGCATGAAAATGTTATGTTGTGGTCCACTTCTCTCTGGGTGTATATGGCTTTCTTCACTGAACAACTGGAACTGGTTTGAAACATTTCATTGTTGAAGAGAGCCACATCCTTCAGAACTGATCATCATATACTTTTCTTGTTGCCGTGTATAATGATTTCCTGGTTCTGCTCATTTCACTCAGCATCAGTTCATGCAATTCTCTCCAGGTCTCTCTGAAATCATCCTGCTGGTTGTTTCTTACAGAACTATAATATTCTATGACATTCATATATGATAATTTATTCAGCCATTCTCCAGTTGATGGGCATCCATTCAGTTTCCAGTTTCTAGCCACTACAAAAAGGGCTGCCACAAACATTCTTGCACATGTGGGTCCTTTTCCTTCCTTTAAGTTCTCTTTGGGATAAAAGCCCTATTAGGCTTATAGGGTTATAGAAAGACTGCTGGGTCAAAGGGTATGCACAGTTTGATAACTTTTTGAGCATAGCTCCAAATTGCTCTCCAGAATTGTTGAATCCATTCACAATTCCACCAACAATGTATCAGTGTCTGAGTTTTCCCACATCCCCTCCAACATTCGTCATTATCTTTTCCTGTCATTTTAGCCAATCTGACAGGTGTGTAGTGGTACCTCAGAGTTGTCTTAATTTACATTTCTCTGATCAATAGTGATTTGGAGCATCTTTTCATATGACTAGAAATAGTTTTAATTTTATCATCTGAAAATTGTCTGTTCATATCCTTTGACCATTTATCGATTGGAGAGTGGCTTGAATTCTTATAAATATGAATTATAAAAATTCTCTATATATTTTAGAAATGAGGCCTTTATCATAACCCTTAAATGTAAAGATAATTTCCCAATTTATTGCTTCCCTCCTAATCTTGTCTGCATTAGTTTTGTTTGTACAAAACTTTTTTTAACTTAATATAGTCAAAATTATCTATCTGGTGTTCAATTAAGAGTTCCAGGTCTTCTTTGGACACAAATTCTTGAGTTCTGTGTTTGGAGGTCAAACATTTTGTTCAGATCTGATCTTTTCATTAGAAACAGGTGAAATTCTCCTATATCATTGAATGATCATCTTCTTCCCTGGAAGATAATGCTCATTCTAGCTGGATAACTTATGCTTGGCTGTAATCCAAGTTCCTTTGCCTTTCAGAATATCTGATTCTATCCTTTAATCCTTTAATATGGAAGCTGACAAATCTTGTGTGATTCTAATTACAGTTCTTCGGTATTTGAATTGTTTCTTTCTAGCTACTTGCAATATCTTTTCCTTGGTGTGATAACCCTGAAATTAACCATGATGTTCCTTGGGGTTTTAATTTTGGGGTCTCTTTCAGGAGGTGATCAGTTAATTCTTTGGATGGTAATTTTACTTTCTGATTCTAAAACATCAAGGCATTTTTCTTTCATGATTTCCTGGAAGATAGCATGTAGGTTCTTTTTTTTTCATCATGGCTTTCAGGGAGTCCAATAATCCTTATATTGTCTCCCCTAGATCTATCTTCCAAGTCAGTTATTTTTCCTAGGAGATATTTCATATTTTCTTCTATTTTTTCATTTTTTTTTGTTTTTGTTTGACTGATTCTTGAAGTCTTATTGAGTCATTCACTTCCATTTGTTCAATTCTAATTTTTAAAGTATTACTTTCTTCAGTTACCTTTTTTAGTTCCGTTTTCAACTGGCCAATTGAATTTTTTTGATCATTGCAGTCTTTTTCCATTTTACCAATTTTGTTTTTCAGTGAATTGTTGTCTTTTTCCATTTTGCCAGTTTTGTTTTTCAGTGAATTGTTGTCTTTTTCCATTTCATCATTTTTGTTTTTCAGTGAGTTAGTGCCTTTTTCCATTTCACCAATTTTGTTTTTCAGGAAATTGGTGTCTTTTTCATATCTCTGTAGTAGGGCATTATATCCTTCTTGCAATGATCTCAATTCATTTCCCCATTTTTTTCTAACTCTTTTTTGAGATTCTGTATGTAATATTCCAGGAAAGCCTTGTGAAATGGGGACCAGCTCATGTCTTCCTTTGTTTCTTCCTCTGAAGTTGCTTTACCTTTAGGAACTTCAGGATCTAAGGTCTGCCCTTCTTTCTCACCATAAAAACTGTCTATAATGAAAGGTTTTTTTTTTCTTTTTCTTACTCATTTTTAGAGTTTGAGGTCTGTTTAAAGCAGAGAAGCAGCTGCAGTAATTTGCCCTGGGGCAGTTTGGCTGATTGACTTTCAGTGCTGGGCTGGTCGGGCTAGGTCCTGGGTTCTCAGTGGTTTTCAATCTACCTTTTACTAAAGGCAGATCTGCCAAAGCACCTGCCACAATTAGAGCAAAGCAGCCTCAGCGTCTCCCAGGGACTTCTCAGGTGCTTAGAAACTGCCACCCTCAGTCCCTGCTCCAATCTCCTGCCCTGACTATGAGTTGCTGTCTGAGCTTGGCAAATCACCTGATTCCCTGCCCGTCTGAGACAGACCTGCTCCAAACTTCTTCCAAAGTAACTTTTGCTGGAAATGTGTTGTACTCCAAGTATTTGGGGGAGCTTTCACTCCAGAACCAGTTCAGAGGCTTAATCTGCTGTTGGTTTGAGAGAATCAGAGGTCACAGAGAGTCTTGTCTGCACTCGGCCATCTTGGCTCCGCCCTTCTAAAGAAGAATCTTAAGGAATTGTCTTAATGGTTCTGGCCAGAAGTGGGGCCCCACTCCTCTTTGGAAAGAGGAAGCACTGAGTTCAGAAATGGAAGAGCCTTTATATTTGCTCATGTGATGCAGCCCATCCCTTCAGAGAGCAGATTGATCTGTTTTATCCAGGTTACAGTCTTTCTGAGATGCCCACTACATGTTTCCCTTTAATATGCATAAAATGTGTCCCCCCATCATATATCCCATGTTAAAAAATGGTGGAAAACTCCTCCTCTGGGGTGTGCTCTTTAATATTCAATTATCTTATTAAGCAGGCTCAGTAGTAATTTGGTGGAGTCCTGTCATTGACCTCAACTGGTTTGGGCTGGATGGACTATTATCTTAAGTTTGTGGTTTTTGCAAAATCACAAGACTCTTTCTGATTGGCTGAATCCACCTGTGCCTTCCTAGCCACCCCATCCCAATTCCTTGTTTGCTTAAGGCTTCTATTGATCACTTAATTGTTCTCTGAATACCAATCTTCCTTAACCTCTCATATTCTAAAAAATTCTGGCTCAGTGGAACCCACTATTCCACATTACTTCAAAGTTTGCAACTGTGGAGACTCAATTTTTCAGCATTTCTCACAAATTAATTGGATAAGGCTGTGTTTGAATTTAGGAACAAGTGAATTGAAAAAAAAATATTCAAAATTTTAAGAGGAGATTCTAACCCTAATTCAAAAAGAAGTCTGACTAAGGCAGCTGAGAGTCAACTCCAAGCAGTAGATGGCATGTACACATGCTACTAATAAACAATTAGCCTCTTTATATATATATATATATATATATATATATATTCCTCCTACTACTAAATACATTTTGAAGAGCCCATTTGAATCTACAAAACAGAATAAGTTATTCACAATTATTATTGCACTGTATAGTGTTCAATAAATTCTTCATATTTTTTCAGATAGTAAACATGCTGTTTATGTGGTTAATAATATAGAAACAGTCCCATCCCTGAACCCTCTCCTGGTTAAATGAGATTTCTTTAACACAGCAACTATTAATTTAACATTTCTTTTGTTTAAAGAATGGTGTATGTTTGCACAATATTAATAACTAAGGAGTTTTTATTTTCCATACTTAAGACTTTTAGCAAAACTGAAACAGTTTCCTTCCATGTCATTTTTGTCTGTGTCTGTGTCTCTGCACAGAATGTCTGTGTCATGTCTGCATAGATTTTGTTACCTGGAAACATTTAACATTCTTGATTCTTAAAAAAGGGAAAAAGCTTGACTTTTTTCTGTGGACCCGGTTCTGGCCAAGCTGCGGGCTACAGAAATAAAGTTAGCTAACTAAAATTATAGAACTGCAAAAATGAAATCTTTGCAGATTCTCAAGGTTCATTCTAGGACTGCAACAACAACAACAAAAACTAGAAAAATAGCAACTTTTTCCTACCCCTCTTTCAACTTTTATCTTCTCTGGAGTTTCCTTCCTCTCCAGTGAGAAAGCACCCCAGAAGGTATTAAGGGTAGACCCTCTCTATAACACTGACCACTCAACATGCTCTACTCTGAATGCATGTCAGTTGTAAGGCTTGCTAACAAGATCGACAAAACTCATATTCCTCTGCTTGCTAACCCCTCTCATCTCAAATAAGATTAAGAAAAGAGAATGCTGAAGAATGGTAGGGAAATTCTGCCTCACCAGTGCAAAGAGAAAAGCAACAACAGCTGTGGGGACCTCACACAACCTTGCCCAAATACCTCTCCAACCCACCTTGGGGGAATGGGGATGGAGTAGCAGCAGCCAGAGCCAATGGTCAACATTCCCTAGCTCTGGTACCTTAAACCTGAAACTACCATCAAAAGGATATCCTGACACCAGTCACCCCAGGCTTCAGCCTTTAACTGCCTGGGAAGAATCTGGGCAGCACCCAGCAGGGTGCTATGAGAGTGAGAAAGCCTTCAACCACTGCATTTGGTAAATCTATCAGTCTGTTTCAGTTTCAGAAATGTATTAGCTATGTAATTTATGGCAAATTATTTTAAATCTGCCCAATTTTCTGATTTGTAAAGAGAAGTAATTATAATTGTTGTTAAGATTGCAAAAGTATTTAGCATTAAACAAATGCAATTGCTTCATATTTGATAACTTTATATGGGTTTTTAGATGTGACCAATATACAGTGCCAATGTTGACATAAATGATTTGTATGTGTATATTTTAACTAAATTAAGCAAATTCAATTAATTAAAGCTCCCCAGGACTAGAAGGATAATGCATAGAGGAAAGATAGTCTCTTTCTCTTTCTTCCCTCTTCCCTCCATCCCTAACTGCAGCAGAGATCCTTTGACTAAGGGGTGAGAGGGAAAAAGAAAATATACATAAGTTAATGAAATTTGTTATTTGAGATATGATAGTAAAAGCACTTTTAAAGGAGCTCTAATCAAAGTGCCCTAAAGATTATGTGAATTGTAATCCATTTGCACTAATTGTGCATACAGAAGATTTAAGAGTGTGGAAAATTTACGAAAATAGAAAAGCAGTTCACTGATACTTTGAAAACTCTGGCAACAAACACCCTGCTTTTGAGTTATCTAGAGTCAGACTTATGAGGGTCCAGTTGCCAAAAAACTGACACTTTAACTCTTTCCTGGCTCATAAAAGAGAAATGATTTGTGTGAATTTGAAAATATCCAAATGGCAATTCATTTTTTTTCTGGAACATTGGAATTTAGGGAATATCATGAATTAAATTTGTCAATTAAAAAAAAAATCTCTTCTGTCTCAATTTAAAAGAAAGTTGCTTTTTCTTCCTAAAACAAAAGGGAAGCTTATTTAAGGGAATAGAAATCTTCCCTGAGAACTTCTTAAACTCAACAGCTTGGGAACTGAATAAATGTGACAATCAGAAGAAGTTGGAAAGTTTATTTAGCCTGGCTAATCCTGTTTTAAAATATTTTGTAAATGTAATTTAGGGAATTATATATTTTCACCTTTGCTAGGAAATTAAGAAGAAAATTTCAGCTAAGACTATTTGGCTATTAGGAACTAAAATTATTAACTGAGTTATTTGGAGGTACTGTCATCATGTCAAATCCAAAACTGATAATTACTGTGTATGGAACAAGAGGGAGGAGATGAAAGCCTTATCAATTCACCTTCAGGTATAAGGGTATGCAGCACCTTTTCCCCTTTCACAGAGTAGGGAAAAGGTATCAAACAGCACAACCCAGAAAAACACTAAGAATGGTTGGGGTGGACAACAGCAAGCTCAGCCCTTTCTCTAGGGTCTCTGTCAACTCCTCTTAATTTGTTAGCTTGCCAATTTTCTTGAAACCATCAGGGTACACAAGGTCATCAGTTCTGAGAAATAAGCTTGTTTAGGATGTATAGTTCCTACTCAAAGAATGTGTTTACTAAGAATCTATAAACTTGTTTACTAATTAATCCTTTGCACTAGGATGAGTTTAAATATATAAAACAAGTCAGACACAATTTCCTATGTATGTAAGTCCAGGTAAACTCTTAAAAAAATTATTTATATAGCCTTAAGCTTTGATTAGTAGAATTTGCAATTGGAGATAAAAATCTCTTGGGACTATAAGTGATATTTTTTGTTGTGAATTTGTTTGCTTGATTATTAAGTCAGCAATTTGAGAGAACCATAAGTTTCTCAGAGAAATGTGATCCTGAACTGTTACAGATAGAGATCTGTATCTGACAAGAGTTGGGAGGAGATCCTTGGCCTCCACTCAAGGTGGAATCCTTGTGACTCAGTTCTCTAGTTTTGTTTCCTTGAATAAGAACCCACCTGATCATTTCTGAGTCTGGCTATAACGTGGAACTGTTATAATTGGATATGAAAACTGATCTAAGGATGTTTTATCCTGTTATGTGTATGCTCCCACACTGAGGACTGAAGAACCAGTTTTGATGGTATTATAATCATACCCCTGTATTTTCCTCCTATAACAAATTTCTATAAGTGAGCAAATGGTCAATAGAAGCCATGAGCACAATTCAAGCATATAATATTTTGTTGGTTTCAATCTGAAAATATGTATTCGTTATATTCTAAATGATTTGGTGAATGAGTATTTGGCCTAATCAATATGTTACTAGATGTTTATGTTTGTATGAAATAAGGTCCCTTAAGGTTTCCAAAATAACATAAGAACAATTAACATAATTGAAATACCTAATTGTTGTTTTATTGTTTGAGTCTAAAGCTGAAACATCTTTAACATTTGTATGTACTGTGTGTCGTGCGACATAAATATATTTCTTTACATAAAAAGTTGTTGGCCAATCTTTACTGAACTTTATATATCTTATAGGAGTCCTTGTGGGCTCATCATTCTATCTCAGATTATCCTAATCTCTATTTGTTAGAGTTCTCTTTTATTCTAGATTTTACTCAGTTACAACTGTATTGATCAGCTTCAGGGAGATGAATCAACCATTGGATACTTCAATAAGTTCCAGCTTATCACTTCCTCCAAAAAAAGGATGGGACCTTGTAAGTGACTCAACTCTATGTCCATTTCCAGCAGGAAGGAGTTTCAGAAGATGAGATCGTCACCCCTGTCCCCAGAAGACTTTGGGCTCCATTGGTTTGAGAAGGAACTGGAACTGGCTGGTGAATGGACCCCAAATTATCCAGTGTCTAGATGGGTCCTTTGTTACAATATATTTGGGATTTAGGATGGCATACATTTTCACATCTCAGATATGGGATTCTAAATGTTTCAGGCCTCCCAGAATTATACTGTACAGGTGTGCTTAAAATATCCAAGGCTGTTTCTAACTACAGATACCATTTTAAGAAATGGAACTGGAATCCAAATCATGCATGTGCCAAGAGGATACACTGTAAAATGTTACAATTATGTTTTATCCCAATGTCTTACTTCTAATTCACTACCTATGGGTCTTATTAAACAGATCAGGAGGTGTTCACCTGTTTGTATGAGAAAACATTAAAAGAAATTTATAAATTTAAAAAATTAATGGTCCAAAAATATTCTTACTTGAGCTTTGATATTAGGCCTTTTCCTTAGTCATAGTGTGATTTTAGCACCATTCTGGATTTGTTTCATATGTTTTATGTTTGGTACAAAGGAATGAATGTGTGTGCATGTACAAGTGAATGTGTGTTTACACATTCAAATCACAAACTTTGCATTAGAAAAAATCATAATTCATTACTGATCTTGTCATACAAAGTAACTAGTTTATCTTAGATAATTAGTATTCCATTTATGATCTGTCATCCTTTCACACAGACTGTCATTCATGAATGCAAATGCAAAAACTAAAACAGCTGTGATATTTTACTAGCAAAGAAGATGCAATGTATATACTTAATAAATTAATGAACTACTAGCTCATTTTACCAGTTGCATCATTTAAACTTCATATTCCCTAATATTATGATTTCTAACAGCATAATCAAATGTCATTTGTTATAATGTGTAAATATTATGTAACTCCAAAGTCATTATCTTCTTATTTTATTTAGCATGTATAGCTATTATTTACAGGTTTTCACATGATATAGAAACAGAGCTGTCAGTAATTTTAAAAATCCTAGCAAACAGATAGCTATCTGAAGAGAGGCCACAGAGAATCTGTTTAATGTGAGTGAACATTATTTTATACTATAACATTCCCTTATACTGAAAAAGTAAAAAGAGAAATGTTATATAATTTTCATTTTCTAACAAAAACTGACTTCAGAGAAAGTCAGTGGAAAAAGATTATATTTCTACTTTACCTTATATACTTTTTAAAAGTATTTGCTCCTTGTGATTATTGATTATTTTCTCCTTTGTACCTTGTTTTCCAACCTGGCAAATATTAGGTGGCATACACAATTTTATAGATTGATCTTGAATGCCTGAAGACAAAAATATTGGAGTAAATTGTAATTTATCTTTGGATTTCAATTTCAATGCAATTATGCATTCAGCAATATTGTATTTATTAATACTGCAATCACATTATTCATTAAATGAATTATCATACATTAAAAATTACTCATTTTATATTCAAAAAGCTAGTAAAAGGAAGTCCACTTTAGGCCATCTGATGTCTCATATAATTTTGTCATTCCTGAACAATAACTTTTGGATAAATAGATTTTTACTTGATAACATTCTAATGTATTCATTTTATGTAAATACAGTAAACATTTAAAAGTGAATCATTTGATTTGAAATTAAGGAATCATTTTTCTTGGTAAAAGGATAAGAATTTATTATGAAATACAAAATATGTTCTTTTTTTCTCTCAAATGGTTTTGAAATTCTCTGATAGTCTTTACCATTTCTCCCAAAGTATGAGGCATTCAGTATTAGAGTATAACTTCCAGATGAATTTAGTTATTACTTTTTCTAGCTCCATAACATTAATTTGGCAGTTTGATTGGTATGGCACTGAACAAGTAGACCCAATTTGAGTAGAATTGTTATTTTTATTATATTAGTTTGGCCTAATGGGTCCATGAACAATTAATATTTTCCCATTTGTTTAGATCTGAATTTATTTGTGCAAAAACTGTTTTGTGATTGTGTTCATATAGATCCTGGGTTTGTCTTGACAGGTAGACTTCCAAATATTTTATTTTGTCTTTACTTATTCTAAATAGAATTTCTTTTGCTCCTCTTGCTGCTAGACTTTCTGAGTAATATATAGAAATGCTGGTAATTTGTATGAATTTGTTTATATTATATATATATATATAATATATGATATATATATATATATATATATAGTTATAACCTACAATTTTGTTAAAGCCATTAACTCTTTCAGGTAGGTTTTTAGATGACTCTCTAGGATTCTCTAAATACACCATCATATCATCTGCAAAGAGTGATACTTTTATCTCCTTATTGCCTATTCTAATTCCTTTAATTTCTTTTTCTTTTCTTATGGCTAAAGCCAACATTTCTAGTACAAAATGTGGTGATAAAGGACATCCTTGTTTTACTCCTGATCTTTTTGGGAATGCCTCTAGCTTCTCTTCATTACAAAAAATGCTTGCTGATGATTTTAGATAGATGCTGCTAATGATTTTAAGAAAAACAACATTCAGCCCCATCCTCTCTGGTGTTTTTAGTAGGAATAGGTGATGTATTTTATCAATAGCTTTTTCTGCATCTCTTGAGATTATAATGTGACTTCTGTTAGTTTTGTTATTGATATGGTCAGTTATGGTAATAGTTTTCCTGATATTGAAGCAGCCCTCCATTTCTGGTATAAATCCTACTTAGTCATAGTGTATTATTCTGCTGATGAATTGTTGTAATCTTTTTGCTATTTATAGTTTTTGCATTGATATTCATTAGGGAGATTGGTCTTTATTTTTCTTTCTCTATTTTGACTCTTCTTGCTTTAGGTATCAGTACCATATTTGTGTCACAGAAGGAATTTGACAAGATTCCTTTTTGTTTTATTTTTCCAAATAATTTAGATAGCATTGGAATTCATTGTTCTTCAAATGTTTGGTAGAATTCACTTGTAAATCAATCTGGACTGAGAGATTTTTTTCTTAGGGACCTCAGTGATGGCTGTTTCAATTTCTTTTTTTCTAAAATGAGACTATTTAAGTAAATTATTTCCTTTTCTGTTGATCTGGGCAGTTGATATTTTTTGTAGATATTCATTCATTTCAATTACATTGTCAGATATATTGGCATACAGTTGGGCAAAATAACTCCTAATTATTGCTTTAATTTCTTCTTCATGGGTTGCAAATTTGGCCTTTTTATTTTTGATGCTGATAATTTGGGTTTTCCTTTCCTTTTTTAAATAAAATTAACCAAATATTTATCTATTTTGTTTGTTCATAGAACCAACTCAGTTTTATTAAATACTTCAATAGTTTTCTTAGTTTCATTTTTATTGATCACTACTTTGAGTTTCAGAATTTTTACTTTAGTATTTAATTCTGAATTTTTTTGTTTATTCTTTTTCTAGCTTTTTTAGTTACATGCCCAATGCATTGATCTCTTCTTTCTTTATTTTATTCATGTGCCTATTGAGAGATAAAATTTACCCTAAGGACTGTTTTGGTGGCATCTCATAAGTTTTGCTATGTTGTCTTATTATTGTCATTCTCTTGATGAAATTATTGACAGCTTCTATGATTAATTGTTTGACACACTTGTTCATTAGAATTAGATTACTTAATTTCCAACTGGTTTAAAGTATATACTTCAGGGCAGCTAAATGGCGCACTGGTTAGAGCACCAATCCTGAAGTCAGGAGGACCTGAGTTCAAATCTGATCTCAAACACTTCCTAGATGTGTGACCCTGGGCAAGTCAATTAACCTCAATTGCCTCAGGAAAAAAAAAAAAAAAAAAAAAAAGTATATACTTCCCTGGCCTTTTATTGAATGTAATTTTTATCGCATCATGGTCTGAAAAGAAAGCATTGACTTTCTGCCATTCTGCATTTGATTGTGATGTTTTGATGCCCTAATACAGAGTCAGTGATTGTGTAGGTACCATGCACTGCTGAAAAAAAAAGTGTATTTCTTTTTGTCCCTATTCAATTATCTCCAGTTCCAGAGGTTTATCATATTTAAGTTTCCTACGATTCTATTAACCTTCTTGGTTTCTTTCTTGTTTATTTTTGTGGTTAGATTTATCTAATTCTGAGAAGGGGGTGTTGAGGTCCATCATCAGTATAGCTTTGTTGTCTACATCTTCTTGTAACTGGCTTAATTTCTTCTCTAGGATTTTGGATGCTCTGCCACTTGGGGCACATACATTTAGTACTGATAGTCTATTGTACCTCTTAACAAGATGTAGCTTCTTTTCTTAACTTTTTTTAGATCTATTTTTATTTTTGTTTTATCAGAACAGAGTTGTTACCCTGCTTTTTTTTTCTGACTTCCCTGAAGCACCATTAGCTCTGCACCAGACTTTTAGCTTACTCTGTATGTATTTCTGTTTCAAATTTGTTTCTTTCTAACAACATATTGTAAGATTCTGTTTTTTAATCCACTTCGCTATTTGCTTCTGTTTTGTTGGGAGTTCATTTGATTCACATTTACAGTAATGATTACCAGCTATGTATTTCCCTCCATCCTATTTTCACCCCTATATATACTTATATCTTTCCACCTTGTCCTTTTTCAGTAAGGGTTTTGTTTCTAACCCAGTTTACCCTCAATCTGGTCTCCCTTCTATCACCCCTTCTCCCTTCTCTTACCTCCTTCTTTTAATGTTTCTGCCCTCCCTTCTATTTTTTGCTATTTCTCCTCCTACTTCCTTATAGGATAAGACAAATTTCTATATCCAATTGAATGAATATTATTACCTCTTTGAGCCAAAATTGATGAGATTAGGCTACCAATAATGCTCACACCCCTCCCTTCTCTCCCTCTATTGTAATAGGTCTTTTGTGCCTGCCTCTTCAGATGATCTAATCTGGTCCATTTTACCTCCCTTTTCCTCTTCTCCCAGAATAATCCTTTTGTCATCCCTTAATGTCTTCTTTAATATCATCACATCAGAATCAATTTATACCCATACCTTTTGGCTACATAAGCCTTCTTTAACTCCTTCTTGTTACTCCTAAGAATCTTCCATCTTCCTATGTAGGAGGTATAGTGTTCAATCTTTAAATCATGTGGTTCTTTTTTTTTTCTTTCCTCTTTATCTTTTTATACTTCTTTTGGGTCCAATATTTGTAGATCAAATGTATTGTTTAGTCCTGATCTTTTCAATAAAAATAATTAAAAGTACCCTACTTCATTGAAGATCTGTCTTCTTCCTTGAAAGATGATGCTCATTCTGGCTAGGTAGTTGATTCTTGGTTGTAATCCAAAATCCTTTGTCTTGCAGAATATTGTTTTTCAGGCCAACTGAACTTTTACTGCAGAACCTGTCAAATTCTGAGCAATCCTGTCTGTTTATAGTTTATAGTTTTACAATGATGTTTCTTGGAATTTTCCTCTTGGGATCTCTTTCAGGAGGTTATTAATGGATTCTGTCAATGACTACTACCCCCTCTGATCCTAATATATCAAAGCAGTATGTTTTGATGATGTCTTGAAGAATGTAATCCAATCTCTTTTCAGGTCCGGGCCTTCAGGTAGTCCAAAATTTTTAAATTGTCTCTAGAATGTTTGCCAAGTCAGCTTTTTCTAATGAAGTGTTTTACATTTTCTTCTACATTTTAATTTTATTTTTTAGTTTGTTTTCAGTGATTCTTGATGTCTCCTAGAATCATTAACTTCCATTTACCAAGTTCTAGTTTTTCTTCTGTATGATTTTCTTCAGTTAGTATTTCTATCTCATTTTCTATTTGATTTAGTCTCCTTTTTTGCATTGGGCAAGTTGTAGTTTTTAAGGAATTATTTTTATTTTCCAAGCAATTGACTCTCTCTTGCATACCTCTCATTTAATTTGCCAATTTGCCTTCTACCTCTCTTATTTCAGTTGTAAAATCCTTTGTGACATCTTCCAAGAAGGCTCTTTGAGCTTGAGACCAACTCATATGTAATGCATATGCAATTATATGCAATCAATATGCAAGCATCATATGTAATGGAGACAAACTAAAACCATTCCCAATAAGATCAGGAGTGAAACAAAGCTGCCCACTGTCACCATTACTATTTAATATTGTATTAGAAATGTTAGCTTTAGCAATAAGAGAAGAAAAAGAGATAAAAGGAATCAGAGTAGGTAATGAAGAAACCAAATTATCACTCTGCAGATGACATGATGGTATACTTAGAGAAACCTAGAGACTCAACTAAAAAACTACTAGAAACAATTCACAACTTTAGCAAAGTGGCAGGATTCAAAATTAATCCACATAAATCATCAGCATTTGTATATATTACCAACAAAGTTCAGCAGCAAGAGATACAAAAAGAAATTCCATTCCAAATAGCACATGATAGGATAAAATATTTGGGAATCTATCTGCCAAGGAAAAGTCAGAAACTATATGAACTAAACTACAAAACACTTTCCACACAAATAAAATCAGACCTAATCAATTGGAAAAATATTAAGTGCTCATGGGTAGGCAGAGCGAACATAATAAAAATGACCATACTACCCAAACTAATCTACTTATTTAGTGCCATACCAATCAAACTCCCATGAAATTATTTTACAGATCTAGAAAAAATAGTAGCAAAGTTCATTTGGAAGAACAAAAGATCAAGGATTTTAAGGGGATTAATGAAAAAAAAGGCAGATGAAGGTGGCCTTGCTGTACCAGATCGAAAACTCTATTATAAAGCAGCGGTCATCAAAACCGTTTGGTACTGGCTAAGAAATAGAGCAGTCGATCAGTGGCACAGGATAGGTTATCAGGACAACCTGGGCATTAACCTTAACAATCTAGTGTTCGATAAACCCAAAGACCACAGCTTTTGGGATAAATACTCTCTATTTGGCAAAAACTGCTGGGAAAATTGGAAACTAGTGTGGAAGAAATTAGGGCTTGACCCATCCCTAACACCAGATACCAAGATAAGATCTAAATGGGTTCATGATCTAGATATAAAGAGGGACTTTGTAAGCAAGTTAGAGGAACGTAATATAGTTTATTTCTCAGACCTGTGGAGATGGAATAAATTTATGTCCAAAGAAGACCTGGAACTCCTAATCGAACACCAGATTTTTTTGATTTGATTATGTTAAGTTAAAAAGTTTCTGTACAAATAAAACTAATGCAGACAAGATTAGGAGGGAAGCATCAAATTGGGAAATCATCTTTACGTTTAATGGTTCTGATAAAAGCCTCATTTCTAAAATATATAGAGAATTGTCTCATATATATAAGAATTCAAGCCACTCTTCAATAGTTAAGTGGTCAAGGGATATGAACAGACAATTTCCAGATGATGAAATTAAAACCATCTCTAGTCATATGAAAAGTTGCTCCAAATCACTATTGATCAGAGAAATGCAAATTAAGACAACTCTGAGGTACCACTACACACCAGTCAGATTGGCTAAAATGACAGGAAAAGATAGCAATGAATGTGGGAGGGGATGTGGGAAAACTGGGACACTGATACATTGTTGGTGAAACTGTGAACAGATCCAACAATTCTGGAGAGCAATTTGGAGCTATGCTCAAAAAGTTGTCAAACTGTGCATACCCTTTGACCCAGCAGTGTTTCTACTGGGCCTATATCCCAAAGAGATCTTAGAGGAGGGAAAGGGACCCACATGTGCAAGAATGTTTGTGGCAGCCCTTTTTGTAGTGGCTAGAAACTGGAAACTGAAGGGATGCCCATCAATTGGAGAGTGGCTGAATAAATTATGGTATATGAATGTTATGGAATATTATTGCTCTGTAAGAAACGACCAGCAGGACGATTTCAGAGAGCCCTGGAGAGACTTGCATGAACTGATGCTGAGTGAAACGAGCAGAACCAGGAGATCCTCATACACAGCAACAACAGTATTACATGATGATCAATTCTGATGGACTTGGCTCTCTGCAGCAAAGAATTGTCTCAAACTAGTTCCAATTGTTCACTGAAGAAAACCATATACACCCAGAGAGAGGGATATGAAATATGGACCACAACATAACATTTTCATGATCTCTATTGATATTTGCTTGCATTGTGTTGCCTTTCTCTGATTTTCTTTTTTTTCTTGTAGATAGGATTTTTCTTGCACAACTTGTCAAGTATTTCAACATTATTAACATGTAGTGGACTTCCTGCCATCTAGGGGAGGGGAGGGGACTGGAGGTAAAAGTTGTAATGGAAAGGTTTGTAAAAATCAATGCTGGGGAACTACCTATACACATGTTATACAAATAAAAAGGTTTAATTAAAAAAAATAAATATTAAAAAAAATAAGGGCCATGCTGTTATTGGTAGATATATCTGTGTACGGTTTCCTTAAGGAAGACCCTAAAACAACTCTTACTTACGTTATTTAATGTTCATAAGTTGCCGTATACTGGATATAGACTTTTAGAGATAAAACAGAGTATTGGCAAAAATCCAAAGTGTCTCCTGAGTTTATATATTAAAGATAACTTAATTATTATTAATAAATAAAATAAGTAAAATTATTTTAAATAGTTTCTTCTCAAATAAAAATCATATTTTGTCAAAATAATGCCAGATGAACTCTTGGCAACAAGCCTGTAGAGTTTTAAATAAATCAGTTTTCTCCCCAAAACGTGGGGGATGGTAGAATCAGGGATGATTAAAACTGTTTTGTTTTACAAAAGAGTTCATTTTCCTAGAGCTACATTTGCTTTGTTACAAATTTACTATTTTTCAACTTAACACTTCCCTGAAAACTGATGTACAAGTATTTCTAATTCACGGAAAGCAATAACTGAAAGCATTCTACTTTAATACAAATTCCACTTTCTAGTTGCTTCTTTTGATGAATTACTAGATATTTGGCATTTTGCTGGATGAGTATTAAGTAGATCACAAAATTTAACTATTTTCTGCATCAAAAAATACAAGGAAACAAACTACAGGAAAAAATAACAACAAAAAAACCCAATAGCAATATCGCCATCTTTTGGCCAAAGCTACAAACAGATCTTGCTTTTTCATTAATGGCACAAGTCATGATCCTCAGGAAAATAAATTCTTTTGATTATTTTATTCCATGTATGGGGTTTGGAATCATATTCAATGTCCTTCCCAATAACAATTAGATATAAAATAGCTATAGAAACCAATATTCTGGGGGAAAAAATTAAAGGACCAAATGATTTTTAGGTTCCATTTTTACTTTCTTCTTCCCACTAAAACCAGAAAGAGTAATTTTTCAATTTTTGTATTTCTTACTTTGACTACTGCAACAGCCTTCTGATTAGTCTTCTTGACTGATTCCAAATAATTTTTTCTTCAATCTATGCTTTGTGGAACTGATTAATTTTTCTGCAGGCCCCACTTGAAAACTTGAATCCCTCATCACTGCTTATAGGATAAGGCATATCTTGACATTTAAGGTCTTCCACAGACTTGCTCCAATCTTCCCAGTATTAATTTCTTCTATTCATCTTCACTTACTCTGTATTCTAATCAAACTGGGCAGCTATCTGTTCCTATTACACTCTTGTGCTCTTAGGTATTAGTTAAAGAACCAGAATTCCAATTCTTGCCCTTCCTCCTCCCCTCCATTGCCTTCCAACTTTTCTGACCTTGGACAAATCACTTTATCTCTGTGAGCCTCACAGAGATACTACTAAAAAATGGAATACTTTCCTCAGTTCTCAAGCCTCACACATTGGTCTTCTCACTAATTTCACATTTAATCAATAAATTTAAGAGGTCCAAAGTATCTCTTCATAAGATTTCTGCAGCCAAGGGATGTGAACTAGGTCTTGAAGAAAGCTAGATAGGGAAGCCTGTAAATAGAAGAAGACAGTAGGCAATTGGGCCATTCAGTGCAAAAAAAAAGTAACAATAGTTACCATTTATATTGTGTTTATGGTTTGCCATGAACCTTACAATCAACCATTACTTTACTGATGCTCAAAATGTTCAGAGGCAAATACTATTAAACCCTCCATTTTATAGATGAGAAAACTGAAGCCAACAGAAATTGGGTAATTTGCCAAGGATCACATAGCTGATAAGTGCCTCAGGGTGGATTTGAACTTAGGTCCTCTTTAGTCCAATTTCAGCACTTCTATCCTTTGTACCACATTGATTTAGTAGACAGCATGTCATATGTCACATAGCAAGTGAGCAGTACAGCTAAATTATAGAATACATGAAGGGGATTAAATTATAAGATGACTGGAAAGGTAACATACCAACAATGGTAAATGCCAGAAAATGACCTCCTCATAGGAAGTTACTGGTGCTTATTGAGCATGGAATAACAAGAGTCAGATCTAAGCTTGTAGAAAATCAGTTTTGCATCTGAGTTGAGAATGGAGTGAAGTGAGAGACTTAATGCAGGGGGATAGATAAGGAAAAAGAATCTTGCAAGGAGACAGAGACAAAGATACACAAAAAATACACACACACAAAGAGACACATAAAGAGACACACAGAGAGAAAAACAGAGACAGAGAGAGAGAAGGGAATCAGGATGGCTCTTGGCCTAAAGAAATAATTTAAATTCTATTAAGGCAAAAAAAAAAAATACATACAGAAGTGTTCGGCTTTAGGGCAACTAGAAAGCTCAATGATCCTTAGGCCACAGAGGCTAAGTAGATATTAATGCATCTTTCTCAGTATTATCTCCAAAAACCATGGCTGTTTCTGCCATTAAGCCTTTTAACAATTCTCAGAATTCTCAAGGAGACAGTTTTGCACAAGTTCAAAAGAGATGCCAACTTGCTGTAATCAATTGGCCCCCAGTCACTCAGGCTTTTTAGAATATAAAACCTCAATATGTAAAAATACAGAAAACAAGGAATATTAGAATTGTAGTAATATTAATACTAATTTTAATTAATGGCAAACTAGAAACTTAATCAAGAATAAAATAAATCATCTGGCTTGGAAAAGCAACAGTTTTTATTTTGTTTCTTTCTTTTTTGCCACTGTTTTTTTTTTTTACAGGGGCCAGCCTGTGAAATTTTCCAATTTACTAGAACTAATCTATTTTGTATTATGTTCAGTTTGGGGAAATGCTACCTTAAGAGTTTGAAATTTTCAAAATTTCAAAAAGAATTGAAATAATCAAAACACCAGATAGATAACACATACACACGGAAGCTCCAGCTATAGTATTAACTTCCAATGTCATATAACAGTTTCCTTAAAATTCTTTCCCTCATTTCCCTAGACATGTAGCTAGTAACTTTTGCCTCTCATCTGATTCCTTGAAAAAAGTAAAGCATTTCTTTGATATTTCTTCTATCTTAACCAAAAGAAAGGATGCCAAGGAAATTTTTTCTATCAAGATCAGGGCAATTATTAGTAGACTCTAAAATCTGAGTGTCACTAACACAGATTCCAAATGGGAAAAACCCTTCAAATTTCACAACATTTTTGTCAAAAAATGGGTGGAAAGCATGTAAGGACAGAGGCTTTACTCATTTCAAGAAATTAAAATTAACAAGAAAATAATTTATTGAGAAAAGTGGGGAGAAAACCTGCTAGTACAGGTAACATTAACAATCTCCTAAAGAAGTTATTTGATTGGTTAATGGAATTTGTTATCACTATTTGCCAGTACAATAAATGTCATAGATGAATTTATAGTCATATGGAAAGGTTGAGGTGCCACTTCTTGGAGTTAGATTTAGCATTAGATTCCATGGATACTATCTGGAGCCATCACTTCATTTCTAGTAATGTAGAGGAAGAGGCTGTTTTAGGGAGTATGGTAGACAGGAGGATAAAGGAAACAAAAAAATGCTTTATTGATGTGATTTAGCACCTAATAAGAATATTTGTATTATTATTATTAGATATTCATTGAAA
>JAJPUD010015533.1:0-37053 GCA_023553655.1 Myrmecobius fasciatus | reverse complement strand
CTTTTAACACCATCAGACATAATTATGTATTTTTAAAAGTTTTTCCTTATTAATCTGAAATAAATTACAGATTTGGTCAAATCTATTAGAAAGAGGTAGAAAAATTCAGGCACTTGCAAGGAAGATTATTTGGTCAGCAACATACTCTCTTTTTCTTACCAAACAACAACAACAAAAATAATACTCCCTGGAAGTTTCTTTTCATTCAGTCAACCACTAAATATTTATTAACTTAAACCATCTATTATGGCCAGATTTTTCCACTGCTAAGTGCAAAAGATACAAAGGTGGCAAAAAAAAAACCCAGTCCCTTTTCTCTCTAGTTCAATGAGCTGCATAATATGAAAACTATATACAAACAAGATATAATCAGGACTGATTGGAAACAGAGGGAAGTTGTAATTCATATCTTAATGATCACCTTTCTTCTATCTTCCCTCATTGTATTTTCATACATAACTGTTCAACAAACAAATACTAAATTGTGAAGATCTGTTTGGAATCTTTTCCTCTGATTTAAAAAAGTTTATTTTTTTCTTCTATTAAGCAAATTTGTGTTTTGTTTCACATTCTTAAAGTGTACTTGTAAAAATAATCCAGCTGTCACTTGACCATCATAATTGTTATAATAATGTGAAAAAAGAAAATCAATCAATTTTTAAGTATTTAAAAAATTTAAAAGACTGTATTTAATGGTAATATGAAGGAATAAGTTCTTTATCCAACTCTGCCACATGAATCATTTCTCATGTAAACACAGATCTCGAATACAAAATATTAAGATTCTGGTCAAAGTTAATTTTTTTGTCTAAATCTTTTAATTTTTTCTAAGTACATGTATAGATATCTTTCAACATTCATTTTTAAAAAGATTTTGAGTTCAATTTTTTTTACTCCCTCTTTATCCTAACCTGTCCCCAAGACAGTGGACAATTTGATATATGCTATCCACCTATAATTAGATTTGACATATTTCCATACTAATCATATTGTGAAAGAAGAATCAGAACAAAAGGGGAAAACCAGTAAAAAACAAAAAATAGAAGAGACAGTAAAAATAGTCTTCTTTGAACTACATTTAGTCTCTATGGTTCTTTCTCTGGATGTAGATGGCGATTTTCATCTCAAATCTCATGGAGTTGTCTTGGATCACTGTATTATTGAGAAGATTTACTTCTATCGTCGTTGATCATCATACAGTATTGTCTTACTGTGTACAATGTTCTCCTGCTGCTGCTCAATTTACTTAGCATTTGATCATGTAAGACTTTACATTTACTTTTTTCTCATATGCCCTGCTCATCTTTTCTTATAGAAGAATAGTATTAAATGACCTTTACACATAATAACTTGTTCAGCTATTTACCAATAGATGGGGAATCCTTCAGGTTTCCAAGGGATGATCACCATACAAAGAAATGGTATAAATATTTTTGTACAGGTGGGTCCTTTGTACTTTAGGGTCCTCTTCATTTGCCAAATTGAGTTAGAAATTCTCAGCCCAAAATGACTTAGAAGGTTTTCAGGAAACATCTCAAAAATCTTTCAAAGTCATTTTGGGTACAAACTTGTTTCATTTCATCTTTTTGTGAATTCTGTGGTTGGTTCCCTAATTCCTTTAGATTTACATTGTTTCTGAAGAAAAAAGGGAGAGCTCTCTGGCTCCTCAACACCATCTTGCCTGTTTCCAGTAAAACACTTCCATATTCAAAAGAGATCAAAATGTTCCAAAGAAATGTATAATAAAATAAAATATATAATATGAAATAAGGAATGCTAATTTGTTGTTTTCTAAGTAAATATATGGCCCCTTAGGGAATTCATAGATTTTTTTTTTCTTTGACCGCCACTGCTTTAGTGTCTACTACTTAACTAACACACTTCATATTTTGCAGAAAGAATTATATAAATATTCCACTATATTTGGGGAATGAAATTTCTAATTAGAATGCATCATTAAAATCCTAATTTGATATCTCATTATATTTAGGTAATTATGAATTTATTGAGGCTATACTAATTGAACAAGAGCTCTGTTTGGTAAATCTTTCCAAGTTAGAAAAATGTTAACTGTAGACCCATTGATAGATTTTATTCTTGTTATTTGATTTAGAGGGTCATTACTGAGCTCTTGTATTTGGATTCATTCACAATAACTCAACAAACATCTACCAAGGAGTGAAAGGATGGTTATAATATATAGTAATGGGAAAATTATTCCCAGGGATGAAATTTCTAATGCTTCAAATACTGATGTGAGAATTTAGAATGAGGGCTTTTGCCTCAAGACATATAAGAATGAAATTTTGTCACCTGAGCTAAACAGAATTTCAACTTCTGTCTTCAGAGTAGTGGATGGAGCAGGATAAGCTCCAAATGAGCAAGCAACTATCTGATTTCCTAAAATGGAAAAGAAGTCAATTCTATATAGAATATTATTGTTCTGTAAGAAATGACCAACAATATGAGGTCAGAGAGTCCTGGAGAGACCTACATGAACTGATGCTAAGTAAAATGAGCAGAACCAGGAGATCATTATACACAGCAACAAGATTATACAATGATCAATTCTGTTGGACATGGTTCTCTTCAACAATGAAGTGATTCAAGCCAGTTCCTATTGTTCAGTGATGAAGAAAGTCTTATACATCCATAGAGAGAGGCCTGTGGGAACTGAGTGTGGACCACAACATAGCATTTTAATGCTTTCTGTGAATGTTTGCTTGTATTTTGTTTTCCTTCTTAGGTTTTTTTTCTCTTTCTAGATCTGATTTTTCTTGTAGAAAATAATTGTATAGATATGTATACAGATATTGGATTTGTCATATATTTTTAACATATTTAACATGTATTAGATTGCCTGCCATCTAGGGGAGGAAATGGAGGGAAGGAGAGAAAAATTTGGAACAGAAAATTTTGCAAAGGTCAATGTAGAAAAATTACTCGTATTTTCTGTAAATAAAAAGCTTTAATAAACAAAAAGTCAATTCTATGACTATAACCAGTAATATTAATTACATACCAAAAAAAAATCTCAAGAATCCTCCTTGTAGTGGTTTGTGCCCCTTTCAAAGAGATATCAGCAGGAACCTGTGTAAATCCATTTAGAACAAGTCACTGTCACTAACTTTATTTCACTTTGATAATTACCACATTGACATTTCAGGAGTTTCCACAAAATCTACATGGATTTTAGCAAGGTTCTTTTGACTTCTCTTGGAGTATCTCTGATTTGGAGAGATGTAGACTTGATGGAAATAGGCATTTACACAAATTCAGAATAAGTTGAATCATCAAAAGCAAAGATGTGAATTAATTGAAATTAAAACAAGCATGGAAGACTTTCTTCTGACAAGAATTCTTCAGTGCTCTGCCGCTGGCCTGGTTAATTTATCCTTTATATTACTGACTTAAATAGAAGAAATACTTAAACAAGTTTGTGAATCACATGAACCTTTTATGACAAAATTGAGATCCAAAATGATCTCAATTAAGTGGGAAGTATGGGGAAATCTTTGAAGATGATGCTTTTAACAGATAGCTTTGGAAATTCTTATTCTAGAGTTAAAACAATAGACTGTGCAGTGGAAAATAACAATATAAGAAATTTTATTTTAAGAGGCTTTTTGTTTGTTTTCATTGAACACTTTGGGACTTTGAATATAGACTGAACTTAGTTTTGAGTCAATAGTGTGATATGACCACCAAAAACTTAATATTTTAGGATAGATTATAAAAGCATGATATTTGTAACCAGGACAATATACACTCCATTTTAGTTAGATTCCATTTGGAGTAGTACATTTAGTTTCAATGCCATTTTTATTTTGAAAGACAATGTATGCAGGAACTATTGATTCACACAGGTTGGATTCTCTTGCTGGTCAATAGCTTTGACCCCATCTTTTTCTAAATTGTACCAGTCTATCCCTTCTTAAGCAATCTTGTGATCCCTTATTCCCAAGGGCTTACCATATTAATGCTTAAAGAGGGTGAACATCTGATTGGCGTGCTCCATTATAGCTCAGAAATTCCAAACTCAAGAGCTCCACAGGAGTCAGTACTCCCTTATCTATTCCCACAGCCTTATTAGCTTGAATCATGGCTTTATATTCCCTTGCTAGTGCTGTGTTTTATAAAGTGGAACACTTTATCCCATATACACAGCCACTTGCATATCCTAATGAAATGAAGGACTAGAATAGTGGATGTGTAATGATAGAACGCTTAGAAAAAAAAGTGTCCCTAGAAAAGCATCTAGCAGAGTGAGAACTGAAATCTCATAACACAAGAACCTGTTGAATGAATTGCAGTTGTTTAGTACAGACCAGTGAAAATGTAGGAAGAATTGTGGAATCTCTGTATTGGAAAGTTTGAAAGAGTTCTGTTATCAAGAAGAGAAACTTGGTATTTAAAGATATTCTACTGATTTTTTTTTAGTAATCCCTAATTAAATTTGAAGGCTTTTTTTTCTTATTAATGTTATGCTGAAAGCTTTCTCTATTACATATGAATAAAAGTTATAATAACAATCCTAGATACCTTTTAGATCCGTTGTAAGTATTTTGCAAGTTCCATTTTCTAATAAAGGAAGTTAGGTTCATCCTTTAAGGCTTCCTTAATCCTTAATCTAAACTCTTAGATTCTGGAGGATTCCAAACATGGCCCCACATAGTAAAAACAGTACAAATGGTAACACCACAAGATTATTTGATGTCTCCTTTGTACTCTCTTCCTGCATTTTCACAAATAACTGTTCGATAAAGGAATGCTTGATTTTGAAAATCTGTTTTTATTCATTTCATCTGATTTAAAAATATATTTTATTTTTTTCTCTATTAAGTACATTGGTGTTTTAGTTCATATTGTTTTTTTTCCTAAAGGAATTGGGGTTAAGTGACTTGCCCCAGAATCACATAGCTAGAAATCTTAAGTGTGAGACCAGATTTGAACTCAGGACCTCCTGACTTCAGGGCTGGTGCTCTATCCATTGTGCCACATAGCTGCCCCTTTAGTTCATATTCTTAAAGAATAGTTGAAAACATTATCCAGTTATTTAACCATCATAATAATTGTGATAATGCTGGAAAAGAAAAAGAATGAAATCTTTGTAAGAAAATTACAAGATTGTATTTAATGCTAATATAAAGGAATGAGTTTTTTGTACATTAAAATAACTTCCACATGAATCTTCTTGCCTGTAAATATGGATTTGAATACAAAATATTAAGATAAAGTTCTAGTCCAAAGAATTTGAGGAATTCAGAGTGAAACTCAGGAGGCCTAAATACAATCATTTTATAAATGTTAAATCAGGTGCCCACAAATTTAGTTAAGTGTTGAGTGGATATGAAGATGTGAAATTTCTTAATTTGGGGCATTTTGAGCTTTGCAGTTAAATTTTTAAAATGTGAATCAGACAAGGACATAAATTCTGATACGTCTTGTGAAATATTTATGAACCCAAAGGCTTTCTAGCTGATAATTAGGAATCATACTGCTTAAAATTTAATATGTGAAATTTAGAAAAGAGAATGTATGTCTACAGTACCACTTAATGAAAAAAAAAGTATTTTATTACTGGGCACCTAGTGCTGGTTTGCTGTCTTTGCTCTCACTACAAGACTGACTTTTGTGCTTTACTAATCCTACATCTGTAAAATATTTTTATACTTTTTGGCATAGAAATCATTCTGTAACCACAACAAAGACTTATTAAAAATATTCTGTGTTTAATGTACTTTGAAAAGCACAAGGAATATTAAAAATAAAATGAAAAGCAATTCCTACCCTCAAAGAGTTCAAAATATATAAATAGATAAGCATAAAATAATTTGAGATGAGGAAAAAGCACTAACAACTTGAGAGGCTTCACAGAAGAAGAGATCCTTGGGCATGGAGCTTAGAAGGAAGCTTTAAGATTTATGCAGGTGGAGTCAGAGGAGAAAGCATCTATTCACAGTATTCAGGAGAACCTATGCAAAGTCACAGAGGCAGGAGGTAAAATAGTTGGAATGAATGAGAAATAGGAAATGTTGAAGAGGAAGTCTATGAAACAAGTCTGACATGTCAGGCCAGATTTGGATGTCAAATGGCTTTACATATTAAGTTAGAGCCTGTTTTATATTAGAAGGAGTAGGGGAAAAAATCCTGGAGGATTCATTCATGGTAAAGCTTCAGGAACATCAATTGGCCAGTTGAAAAAAGATAGAATTTAAACGAAAGTCTGAAAAGAGCAAAACAAATTTGGTGACCATTTGAGTCTCTCTGTTACTATTAGGGTCACCAAAAATATTGAATATTTGTGATATTGTATGTTTGGCAATCATCTGGGTGTTTGGTGATCTACTAAAATAATTTCTGAGCTTTTTATCTTTCTGTCATGGCAGACATTTATAGAAAATAAAAGATATTTCATATCTGTATCTTTCCCTTTTTTATTTTGAATTTCTTGGTAACTGATTGACTTGTTGCTGGAATTGCATGTGTTTGGTTTTTTCTTTTGTTTGTTTTTTCATCTTATTTTCTTCTAATTTGCTGTTGATCTTGATCTTTGTTTTAATGAATCAATCTGACCACATCACTTGCCGACTCACAAATTACTTCCGCAATATTAACTTGTCATCTTCCTATCTGTTAAGAGTTTTTTTTTAATTTTTTATTTTTGTGTGTGATAATTATCAGTAGCCATCATTCAACATCTTCTCACTGTGAAGTACTCTGAATTCTGTGACCCCCTATGCTTTTGAGAGAAGAAGCACTTGAAACTACTGGGGCCCCTTGAAAATTCTCATGGTCACAAAATTGGTATTTCCTGGAACATAACTCCCTGAAACATTCCTAACAACTGCAAGCTGGGGTCCCTTTGTCTCAAGGTTATAAAAATGGCTGTCTTCTAAAATAATCTTAGTCTTGAGGACACTGACATTTCAACCTGTCTTGCCTAGATTAGCCACAATTTGTGGCTTTTCTTTTGTCTTTCCTTTGCTGGACCTAGCATTAAGGAATGTAACCTTCACTCTACTTGCTTTTGTTATTCCCTTTGTTATAGAACCCCTCCCCTTAGTGGTTTTAGCTTTTATAAACCCCTACTACCTACTGTTTGGAGATGCCCAATTTGGGTTTTTCCCCAGCAGCCACCAGCTTCAATAAACTCTCCATTTAAAATTATATTGGTCTCTTTCTTGCACCTATATCTTGGAACAGCAACTGCATTGCCTTGGAAGTGTTTATATTTTACAAAAGTATGAACCTTTTGTGTAGTCCAAAGAAATTTGGTCTTTTCATATTTTCACCCCAACCCATACTTTCCAAAGCCCTATCATCTTCTTGTGTTAAATTAGTTCATGAGTATTAAAATGTTAATGTATTTTGCAGGATCTTATTGAAATCTTTGCACAATTTATCTATTTCCTTATCCTCATATGTTCATGAATAAATTGAGTTATCTTCATGACCTTTTTTGCTAATATTCATCATGAACACAGACCGGCATAATGGCCAAATGTCTGGTGCTTTGTATTTGCTGGATGTATAATAAACTCTGCCAGTGCTTTGAATTATCTGCCCAAGAAACAGACTATGGCACAACCCTCCCCATTCCTTGTTTCTTCTAGTTTTATTCATAGTAAAATTTGCTGGCATGGTTCACTTCCTTTAGTAGAGTTTTGACTCAGTCTTCCAGGTTTAAGTGGTGTTTTGATTGTCATGGCATTGACATCTAGCGGTTAGGCTGCTTTTCATCAACTACTCAGTAGTTAGCTGGCTTGGTCTCAAATGGTATAGGAATACAGTTACTAAAACTGTATTTTCTAAGCTAATAGAACTCCAGAGCTTTTACAAGTTGACTATACTCTTTTTGAGGGCAGGGCCTGTTTGATTTTTGTCTTTTATTCTAGTATCTAATTCTGAAAGGATCTTGACATGGAGGATGTCTTGTTGAAGGACACTTAATCAGAGTTTGTTGATTAAATTAAGAAAACCTAAGGTGAAGCCTTGGACATGTACTTTGGTGGAAGCAGGCCACTGCAATTTGATTCAAGTATTCACTCAAAAACATCCAACTCCTTGTTCTGGTTGTGTAGAAGCTCTATAGGTATAGGAATAGATATGTCTCTTTTTAGAAAGAAGTCTGATGTTAAATACACAGCTTAGCAGGTAAATTTGAAAGGGTAGTAAAAATGTATGAAATGTGTTCAAAGAAGGTAATTTTCATGCCATTTCAGCCATCTCAAACAGATCCAAATTTGGTTGACCTTTCTTTCTTTCTTTCTTTTTTTTTTTTCAGAAGAAGGGATGTAAAATCAAAGGATTACAGAAATTTTTTCTCTTTTTAAGATCCAAGCTGTTCCTTCACCTTGAATATATTGATTAGTTTTTCTACTGAAAGTACAAATTAAATGAAACCAATATTAAAGTTTTATAATTCATGTGAAGCAGTGTGAGTTGAGTTAGGAGTATATATTTCTGAATAAATCAGAATGCAGTCAAAAATAGTAACATTTTCATTTAAAGTTTTAAAAAGGATAAAGTTCATCACATAATCATATGCTGAAATAAATATTTTGTTATTATTTGAAGCAAGGGAACATAAAGAAAATAGTCTTATTTTAGATATCTAGGATTTTAAAACACCACTGTGTTTCTTTTAATTTCCAGAATTTATTGCTAAATTTGAGATTTTTTAAAAAATCATTGTTTGCATTGAAAGATTTAAGCATTTATCTTTTACTTTCCACAGATTTCTGTTCATTTTAATTTGGAAATGTGAATGCAGTACAAGGATTAATCTGTTTCAAATTTAATTAAAGTTACTAATCTCTACTCCATGTTCCTATAGTCAATTCTACATCTGCTTATAGAGGAAAATATAGCACATATACATTAAATAATCTCCCCAATACTAATTTCAACAAGACTTTCACCACTTTTTACCCTTAGATTGTCTTTGCTAGAGAAGCTAAGAAATAGTTATTTTTTATATCTTCCTCCTCACCAGTGCCTACTAAAAACATTAAGTTATAAGGGGATACATTAAAGATAGATCTAATACAAAAAGAATAGTTAGGAAGTATTTAGCATATCACCAGTTAATCCTATGGTCACCTTAAAAAATAATGGTCAAGGAACATTCTTAGTTGAATTTTGATATGACATCTTTTCCTGATTTATGGTATGACTAGCCTCATTTTGGCTTTGTTTCATATACATTTCATTAGTTTGCTACAGATGAATGTATGCATGTGTGCTTGTGCATGTGCATATCTGTGTGTATATGCATTTAAATTAGACTTTTCATAAGAAAAATTATTCATTATCTGACTTGTCCTTTGATTTAATTAATTTATTGTAAAAAATTGCTATTGCATTTATATTCTGTAATCCTTTTACACAGATTCTGCCATTCGTGAATGCCAAATTAAAAAAAAAAAACGAAAACATTTGTCATACTGTTCAAGCAAAGAAGATGCAATGTATATATTAATAAAACAAATGACTAGCACCTTTTACATGCTGCATCATTCAAACTTCATATTCCCTAATGTTATGTTTTCTATTGGCATAATCAAATATTTGTAGTAATGTATAAATATTATGTGACTCCAAAGTCACTGTCTTCTTCTTTTATTTGGAATGTATAGCTGAAGCTTACAGGTTTTCACATAATACAAAAATAGAGCAGTCAGTAATTAAAAAAAACAACAACAGCAAACAGACTATCTGTTGAGAAGCTATCTAAAGAAAACCAGAGGCATCAGATACTACCAAGTACTTTAGAACAATTTTTAAGTTTAGGTGAATAAAATTTAAACTATAAAGTTACCTTATGTTGGAAAGCAAAAAAAGGGAAATGTCATGTAATTTTCATTTTCTAACAACAACAACAACAAATTCAGATTCATAGAAAGTCATTTGAAAAAGATAGCATTTCTACTTTGCATTATATATATTAAGAAAAGGAACAGATTGGAAATGAGCTTCTTATGAGTATAGATTTTTTTTCCTTTTTCTACTTTTTTCCCACCTAGCACATATTGGGCAAAATAAAAATTCAGAGACTTTTTTCTATTTGGCCATGACAGATATAAGGTTTCCAACACTGTTCATATTTTGCAAAAAAATTATATAAATGTTCCACTATATTTGGGAGAACACTTTACTAATAAATAAGAATCCATCTCTCTTAAAATTCTAAGTAATTCCAAAGTTATTGAGGCTCTATCAATTGAACATGAACTCTGTCTGATCCATCTTGCCAAGTTAGAAAGGTTTTAAGTATAAACCAATTGCTAGATTGCATTCTTGTCATTTGTCTCAAAAGGTTATAAATGGGTTCTTGTATTTGAATGAGGTATTCATGCACAGAAACCCCATAAAAATTATCAAGGAATAAGAGGGTGGTTACTATCACTCTGCTGCACACAATTTTAACCTCTGTCTTCAGAGTGGGGGATGGTATAGTTAAATCCCAAGTGGGCACGCATGGGCCTAATTTAAAAAAAAATAATAAGAATACCATCCTATGACTGTAACCAGGATATTTATTCCTAAAAAATTTGAAAATGAGTCATCAGAGGAGCAGCTTGTGCCCACTTCGAGGAGATAATGTCACTTGGAGCCAGTCTAAATCCAATAAGAAAAAGTCACTGACACTCTAACTTCTATTGCCACTCTGACACTCTGTCACTTTAACTGTCACTAACTGCCACTGTCACTATTCACTTCATTGCACTTTTTGACAATTACCAGATTGGTATTTCAGCAGCTTCCATAAATTTAGTATACCTGGATTTTAGCAAGCTTCTTTTGACTATCTCTTACAATATCTTGTGGGGCTGGGGAGATGTGGACTCAATGGAAGCATGAATTCAGAATTCCTTTAATTATTAAAACGAAGATGTGAATTAAATGAGATTAATACAAGAATGGAAGCTTTTATCCTGTGAAGAACGCCCCAGTGCTCTGACTCATCAATTGATCATTTATATTAATAACTTCAAAAAATGGAATGCTTCATCAAGTTTGTGAATTGTGCAGTTTTGATGACAAAAGTAATATGCACAACGATCTCACAATCAAGCAGCAAAAATGGGGAAATCTTTTAAGATGAGGCTTTTAACACATATGCCTGGAAAGTCTCGTACTTGAGTTAAAGCAATAAATTCTTTCAGTAGAAGGTAACAATGTAAGAAATTCAAGGTGGAGAGGTTTTTGGTTTGTTTTGTTAAGATATTTTGTAGTTTTGGTTTAGACTGAGCTCAGTTTGAAGCAATAGTGTGATATGACCAAATAAATTGAAAATATTTTAGGATACATTATAAAAGCAAAAGGTTCTCAATAAGGGCAATATACTCCATTCTGGTTTAATTCCATCTGGAGTAATGTATTCGATTTCAAGTGCTATTTTTGTTTTAAAAGACTTGATCTCTCCATCTTAGCAAGACTGGAAGTCCATTATTCACAGGATGGATTTTTTGGCTGCTCAGCATGACAGCTTTGACCTGCTCTTTTTCTAACCTACACCAGTGTACCCTTCCTTAGGCACCCTGGGACCCTCTGCTCCCAATGGTTGACCAAACCAGTGCTGGGAGTCTGAACCCTCCATTGGCTTGCCTCACTACAGCTCAGCACTGCCAAGCCCAAGGGCTCCACAAGCAACGGCTCTTCCCTGTCTGTTCCCTTCCCCTTCTTCAGCTAGATTATGGGGGGGATACTCCCAGTGCTAGGGCCAGGTTTTAGGAGCTGAAACATGGATATGAGGCCACATCCACCTTCTAAAGAAATGAAAGACTAGTCCAGAGGAAGAATATCAATACTGAAGCTTAAAAACTTGTCCCCAGGAAGGCAGCCTGGAGACTGAGAAGTGCTGAAATCTCAGCCATGAGCATCTGCTGAATGAATTGTAGCTGTTTATCTTAGACCAGAGAAATTGTAGGAGGAATGGGGTTCCCTCTGAGTGGGACTGCCAACCCCCCACCAAATGACATCAGAGGCTCTGAAGGTAGAAAAGCAAAAAGGATTTATGAGGATCCCTGGGGGAAGGACAGCTCCCAACAAACAAGCTGTCATCAGTGGAACACTGGGAAGTCCATACTGCAGAGAGAGCTTTATATGGCCCTGGTGGAACTCTCCACCCCCTTCTGACCTGTTCTCTCATTGGCTGGAATCAGACTGGAAATCTACCAGAGACCAGGAACAGAAAGCTAAGGATACCAGCAAGGGCAGTCTTTACCATTTTCCGAAGTAAATACTGACACAGTAAGAAGGAAAGAGGGAAGGGAAAGGTATGTTTGTCTAAGAGAGCACAAGTAGGAAATCAAGTGATACCTAAAGACACCTTTTTAATTTTCATATGGGCATGGGCTGCCTGTGTTACTCTGAGTCCTGTTTATGTAACTTAAGTTCCTAAGTCTCTCCTGTATGTTTCTAAACTCAACTCAATATGTAATTGTGGAGAAAAATACAGCACATATACATTAAGAAATAATCCCCTAGAAGCAATAAATTGGGAAAACATTTTTATATTCAAATGTTCTGATAAAGGTCTCATTTCTAAAATATATAGAGAATTGACTAAAACTTATAATAGTTCAAGCCATTCTTCATTTGATAAATGGTCAAAGGATATGAACAGACAATTTTCAGACGAAGAAATTGAAGCTATTTCTAGTCATATGAAAACGTGCTCCAAACACCTATTGATCAGAGAAATTCAAATTAAGGCAACTCTGAGATACCACTATACAACTGTCCTTGACTAAGATGACAGAAAAAGATAATTATGAATGTTGGAGGGGATGTGAAAAAATTGGGACAATGATACATTGGTGGTGGAACTGTGAACAGATTCAGCCATTCAGCATTCTATGCTCAAAAAATTATCAAACTGTGCATAACCTTTGACCCAGAAGTGTTTCTATTGGGTTTATATCCCAAAGATCTTAAGGAGGGAAAGGGACCCACATGTGCAAGAATGTTTGTGGCAGCCCTTTTTTGTAGTGGCAAGAAATTGGAAACTGAATGGATGCTCATCACTTGGAGAATGGCTGAATAAATTATGGTATATCAATATCATGGAATATTGTTGTTCTGTAAGAAACGACCAGCAGGATGATTTCAGAGAGGCCTGGAGAGAGTATCTACCAAAAAGCAGTAAGTTTCAAATGGAAAAATTGAAGACAGAATACAAAAAGGGTAGGAAATTACTTGGTTTGCCCTTTGGTGTATTACCAATTAATCCTATGGTCACTTTCGAAAATTAATGGTCAAGGAATATATTCAGTTAAGCCTATGGTATTAGGCCTTACCCTTGATCATAGTGTGACTCTAGAAGAATTTCACATGTTTAACATATATTGGATTACTTGCTGTCTATCAGAAGGTGTGCTGGTAATAGAGGGAGAAAAAATTTGGAACTCAAGCTTGTGCAACACTGAATGTTGAAAACCATCTTTGCATATATTTTGACAATAAAAAGGTATTATTTAAAAAAATAACAACCCCCCCAAAACCCAGATGTGATGATATGCAAAACATTTCTAAAAAAGTCATGTTGTGAAAGCATAGATCTTCCACTCTAATGAAAATAAAAATCATCAAAAAAAATTGAGAGGAGAACAAGAGAGAGAAATAGTATTTTTAATACTTAATTATACTTAATACTTAAATTTGTATTCAGATACAATCAAATTATCTCTGATTATGGATAGGATTTTTCTTCATAAGTCCTTCAGAGTAGTAGTAGATGATGGTACTGGTGAGAATAACAAAGTCATTCATTCCAGAATATTACTATTATTTTGTATATAGTACATTTCACTTTCCTTAAGTTCATGGAAGATTTTCTAGGTATTTTTTTTTCCTGAAAGCCTCCTGCTTATCATTTTTCTATGACATAATAATATTCTATCACAAACACTTATCATAGTTTAATGGAGCTATTTTCCAAATGATGGGCATCCCCTCAATATCCACTTTTTAAAAAAGTCATTTTTAAAAGAAATGAATCTTGAAAACTATCTTTACAGATATTTAGAGAAATAAAATACTATATTAAAAAAGGAATATTTTCCTTAATTCTCAAGTCTGATCAAGTGTTGTTCTTACCAATTTCACATTTAATTAATAAGTTTGAGGCCCAAGGCCTGCTTGCCTAAGATTTTTGTAGACAACAGAATATGAGCTAAGTCTTTAAGGAAGCTCAATAGGGAAGTTTATAAATAGAAAAGGGAGACAATAGGCAAGTGGGCCATACAGTGCAAAAAAGAAAAAAAGTAACAATAATAATTAGCATTTACATCATGTTTATGGTTTGCAATGAGCCTTATAAGCATTACTTTATTTGATGCTCACAATTTTGAGAGGCAAATGCTATTAAGCCTTCCATTTTTTAAATAAGGAAACTGAATTCCACAGAGATTGGATAATTTGACCCGGATCTCATAGTTGCTAAGTGTCCCTAAGTCTAATTTTAGCACTCCATTCATTATGTCACATGAATTTAGTAGATAACACGTCATATGTCAGGTAGCAAATGACAAATATAGTTAACTTATAGAGTACATGAAGGGGATTAAAATATAAAATGATTGGAAAGGCAAGATGCCAAACAATGGTAAATATCAAACAATGATCTTCTCACAGAGAGCTATTGGAGTTCATTGAGCATGGAATAAAAGTCAGGTCTGAGCTTGAAGAAAATCAATTTTGCATATGAGTTGAGAATGAAGTGGACTGAGAGTTAATGGAGGGGGTTAGAAAAAGGAAAAAAAAAGAATTTGAGAAGGAAACAGAAATATATAGACAGAATAATGCGGAAAAAAAAATACATACCAAGTGTTAGCTATAGAGTAGCTAGAAAGGCCCAGTGATCCTTAGGCTATAGAAACAAAGCAGATGTTAACATGTCTTTCTTACTATTATTTCTAAAATCATGGCTGCTTCTGACATTAAGCCATTTGGCAATGCTAAGAACTCAGGTGAAGAGAATTTTTTTTTTGAATGTGAAGTTTTGCAGAAGTTCAAAGGACATGTCAACTTGCTGTAATCAGCTAGCCCACAAAATCCCTCAGTTTTTTTTTCCAGAATAGATCAGTTCAATATGTAAAAATACACAAAAAAGAAATATTAGGATTGAACCAATACTAGGTTAAAAATGTTATTATTTTATTATGTGAATAGCAAACAGGAGTTACCAAGGATTTAAACAATTAGCAAGGAGAAAGACAATTTCCCTAGTGAGGGAATTAACCACCACTTTTAAATTGAGGAAGACATCATTAAAGGGAATAGAATAAGTTGACTATTGACTAGCAGGCCTGCCTGATCACACTCAATTATATCTTTTGGAAGCATGTTTATCTCTGCCGCTATCTCAGTTCAGTTTTGGCTTCTTTTTTCACACAGTAAAGGGAACTAAAACAGCCAGAATGTTTTTGGTTGCTTTGAAGTGGGGAGAAGGGATTTTCCATTACTTCACAACCTTCTAGAAGCAGTTCCCCTTGCCTCTTCCACATGGGCTCAGAGCAGGGTGAACACAGCTTGTATGTTTTCTGATAAGGCCTCTACTTTACATTTGGGAAATTGGTCCAGGTGCAATTTGAATGTACTGTCCTCATTCTCCATCCAGAATAACTCTCTGGAGCCCCAAGTAGGCATGAGCATTGCCTTTTATTAGCTTTTACTTTGGCTTACAGGAAAGAATAGATGTCAAGGATAAATAGACAGCAACTAGTCACCTTTGATGATTCAAGTCACCTGAACTAAATTAATTACATCCTTAGGTCCAAAAAGAGCTGGTAGATGCAATTGAGAAACTGTCAATCATATCTGAAAGATCATAGGAAAAATAAAAATAGTTACTACAAGTTTGGAGAATAAAAAAGTTCTGACTTTCAAAAAAAAGAGAACCTGCACACTACACACTAGTGAGTTTGACTTAGTGAGTCTTTGACTAGTGAGTCTTAGGAAAATACTAGAAGCATCACTAAAGAAGTAATTGTCTACTGTTGAGAGCCATTTTTGAATAAGTCCATGTTCAGAAAGAGCCCATTCCAGCTATTACTTGGGACTTGCCCCCTGTAAGAGCCAGCAGTCCAAAGAATTGGCTCACCATCTCCCTTAACAATGAATGAAAGATACTCAAGATAAATTTAAGATAATCTTGATGAAGAATGTATGTGACAGGAACAAGGCAGCACAACTATGCTATTTACCACTCTGTTTTAACAAATACCTTGTTATTGATCGTTACTGTTATTTACAACTCTGTTGTCATAGATACCTTCTTATTGCTAGTTACTGTTTTTTGCAAAATTTTGCAATTGCAATTTACAATTACAAATACCTTGTTATTAATAGTTACTATTATTTAAGACTGTGCTGATAAATACTTTTTTATTGCAAGTTAAAATCAAACTGAAATGTTGAAGTAGGGTCTATACCTTAACTCTGGAATGTACATACTGTCACCTGGAGGTAGCAGATGTTAATGCAACACTAGCTTAAAGAACATATAAACTATGGCTCTCAGATTAATAAACGAAAATCACAACACAAATTGTCCTCCTGCCTTGTGCATATTCAAATGATACTCACACTCTCTCGATATTCACCGGAGCTGGACTCCAACAGTTGGTGCCTGAATAGACAGGGACTTGAATGATCTTGCAGAGGACAGTGCCCTTTTGGTGAGCTCCACACTGAAAGAAAAAGGAGGTAAGCAAAAGGTGAAAGTAGTTTATCACCAGGCTAACATGAGAATTAGATATAAGAAATAAGATTGATTCTTCTCCATCTGGTATCAATATGGTTCAAATGTTGAATTGAAATAGGGTAAAATCAGGTGGCTGGGACAGAAGGACATCGTATAAGAAATCTTGCAAGGACCCAATGAGACCTTTGCTGATTTTGTTAATCACTTAATGATGACAATTCATCATTCAATCATCTTGGGAAGGTAATTTAAATTTTAATGAGACAATTCCCCCTAGAAAATGCTAATGCCGATTCTAAGAAAGTATTAGCTGGGGGAAAACCAAAAATGACTTTATTTGAAATGATACAAAGGTGTCAGAATATTGGGACTTCTATTCTTCAAGTTGCATTAATGGACATTGTGCTAAATCAGGACAAATCTGTGTCAGAATTTTTCAAATTCTAGTAAATGCTTTAGTTGTGGACAATTGGGTCATGTGAGGAAAAACTGCACTGACCAAAAAGTTTCACTTCATTACAATTTAGAAGATAAACCTTTGACTTTTAAGTCAAAAATACAGGAAGGGCTTTTGGATGTCACTCTCAGAATGATAAAGAAAGTACAGTATCCTGGGAAGTGCTGGCCTTGATTTGTTGACTTCAGTGTGGAATATGTTCTCTCTCTACTGGAGTCTCAGGTCCTCTTCCTTCTATTAGGGTAGGTCTCATTTTAGGATGCAGTTCACAGTCATTACCAGGGATTGTAGTTATACCTGGAGTAGGAAATTCTGATTCCTACAAAAAGTAGGAAAAGAATAAAAAAAAATTGGGTTTTTGAAGGTTTTGGGAGTACAGGGAAAAAGGTGTTCTAGATGTAGTCTATCATTGATTCTAGACCAATTTTAAAATACAAATTAGAAAGAATAATTTAGTTACTCTGAATGATTATCAAAAATTGTTGGGGAGGATTTGTTAGAAATAACATTCAACATTGAAAAAATGATATCAAGGAAAATGTATTAAAGAAGAATCTTATTTTTTTATTAAAGCTTTTTATTTGCAAAACATATGTATGGGGAACTTTTCAACATTGACCCTTACAAAGCTTTCCGTTACAAATTTTCCCCCCTAGTCACTACCCCTTTCCTAGATGGCAGGAAGTCTACTATATGTTAATTATGTTAAAATACTTGAAAAATCAAATATGTGTATACATACTTTTATAGTTATCTTGCTGTGCAAGAAAAGTCAGATCTACAAGAAAAAAAATCTGAAAAGGGAAATACAATGCAAACATCAATAGAGAGCATGAAAATGTTATGTTGTGGTCCACTTCTCTCTGGGTGTATATGGCTTTCTTCACTGAACAACTGGAACTGGTTTGAAACATTTCATTGTTGAAGAGAGCCACATCCTTCAGAACTGATCATCATATACTTTTCTTGTTGCCGTGTATAATGATTTCCTGGTTCTGCTCATTTCACTCAGCATCAGTTCATGCAATTCTCTCCAGGTCTCTCTGAAATCATCCTGCTGGTTGTTTCTTACAGAACTATAATATTCTATGACATTCATATATGATAATTTATTCAGCCATTCTCCAGTTGATGGGCATCCATTCAGTTTCCAGTTTCTAGCCACTACAAAAAGGGCTGCCACAAACATTCTTGCACATGTGGGTCCTTTTCCTTCCTTTAAGTTCTCTTTGGGATAAAAGCCCTATTAGGCTTATAGGGTTATAGAAAGACTGCTGGGTCAAAGGGTATGCACAGTTTGATAACTTTTTGAGCATAGCTCCAAATTGCTCTCCAGAATTGTTGAATCCATTCACAATTCCACCAACAATGTATCAGTGTCTGAGTTTTCCCACATCCCCTCCAACATTCGTCATTATCTTTTCCTGTCATTTTAGCCAATCTGACAGGTGTGTAGTGGTACCTCAGAGTTGTCTTAATTTACATTTCTCTGATCAATAGTGATTTGGAGCATCTTTTCATATGACTAGAAATAGTTTTAATTTTATCATCTGAAAATTGTCTGTTCATATCCTTTGACCATTTATCGATTGGAGAGTGGCTTGAATTCTTATAAATATGAATTATAAAAATTCTCTATATATTTTAGAAATGAGGCCTTTATCATAACCCTTAAATGTAAAGATAATTTCCCAATTTATTGCTTCCCTCCTAATCTTGTCTGCATTAGTTTTGTTTGTACAAAACTTTTTTTAACTTAATATAGTCAAAATTATCTATCTGGTGTTCAATTAAGAGTTCCAGGTCTTCTTTGGACACAAATTCTTGAGTTCTGTGTTTGGAGGTCAAACATTTTGTTCAGATCTGATCTTTTCATTAGAAACAGGTGAAATTCTCCTATATCATTGAATGATCATCTTCTTCCCTGGAAGATAATGCTCATTCTAGCTGGATAACTTATGCTTGGCTGTAATCCAAGTTCCTTTGCCTTTCAGAATATTTGATTCTATCCTTTAATCCTTTAATATGGAAGCTGACAAATCTTGTGTGATTCTAATTACAGTTCTTCGGCATTTGAATTGTTTCTTCCTAGCTACTTGCAATATCTTTTCCTTGGTGTGATAACCCTGAAATTAACCATGATGTTCCTTGGGGTTTTAATTTTGGGGTCTCTTTCAGGAGGTGATCAGTTAATTCTTTGGATGGTAATTTTACTTTCTGATTCTAAAACATCAAGGCATTTTTCTTTCATGATTTCCTGGAAGATAGCATGTAGGTTCTTTTTTTTTCATCATGGCTTTCAGGGAGTCCAATAATCCTTATATTGTCTCCCCTAGATCTGTCTTCCAAGTCAGTTATTTTTCCTAGGAGATATTTCATATTTTCTTCTATTTTTTCATTTTTTTTGTTTTTGTTTGACTGATTCTTGAAGTCTTATTGAGTCATTCACTTCCATTTGTTCAATTCTAATTTTTAAAGTATTACTTTCTTCAGTTACCTTTTTTAGTCCCGTTTTCAACTGGCCAATTGAATTTTTTTGATCATTGCAGTCTTTTTCCATTTTACCAATTTTGTTTTTCAGTGAATTGTTGTCTTTTTCCATTTTGCCAGTTTTGTTTTTCAGTGAATTGTTGTCTTTTTCCATTTCATCATTTTTGTTTTTCAGTGAGTTAGTGCCTTTTTCCATTTCACCAATTTTGTTTTTCAGGGAATTGGTGTCTTTTTCATATCTCTGTAGTAGGGCATTATATCCTTCTTGCAATGATCTCAATTCATTTCCCCATTTTTTTCTAACTCTTTTTTGAGATTCTGTATGTAATATTCCAGGAAAGCCTTGTGAAATGGGGACCAGCTCATGTCTTCCTTTGTTTCTTCCTCTGAAGTTGCTTTACCTTTAGGAACTTCAGGATCTAAGGTCTGCCCTTCTTTCTCACCATAAAACCTGTCTATAATGAAAGGGTTTTTTTTTTCTTTTTCTTACTCATTTTTAGAGTTTGAGGTCTGTTTAAAGCAGAGAAGCAGCTGCAGTAATTTGCCCTGGGGCAGTTTGGCTGATTGACTTTCAGTGCTGGGCTGGTCGGGCTAGGTCCTGGGTTCTCAGTGGTTTTCAATCTACCTTTTACTAAAGGCAGATCTGCCAAAGCACCTGCCACAATTAGAGCAAAGCAGCCTCAGCGTCTCCCAGGGACTTCTCAGGTGCTTAGAAACTGCCACCCTCAGTCCCTGCTCCAATCTCCTGCCCTGACTATGAGTTGCTGTCTGAGCTTGGCAAATCACCTGATTCCCTGCCCGTCTGAGACAGACCTGCTCCAAACTTCTTCCAAAGTAACTTTTGCTGGAAATGTGTTGTACTCCAAGTATTTGGGGGAGCTTTCACTCCAGAACCAGTTCAGAGGCTTAATCTGCTGTTGGTTTGAGAGAATCAGAGGTCACAGAGAGTCTTGTCTGCACTCGGCCATCTTGGCTCCGCCCTTCTAAAGAAGAATCTTAAGGAATTGTCTTAATGGTTCTGGCCAGAAGTGGGGCCCCACTCCTCTTTGGAAAGAGGAAGCACTGAGTTCAGAAATGGAAGAACCTTTATATTTGCTCATGTGATGCAGCCCATCCCTTCAGAGAGCAGATTGATCTGTTTTATCCAGGTTACAGTCTTTCTGAGATGCCCACTACATGTTTCCCTTTAATATGCATAAAATATGTCCCCCCATCATATATCCCATGTTAAAAAATGGTGGAAAACTCCTCCTCTGGGGTGTGCTCTTTAATATTCAATTATCTTATTAAGCAGGCTCAGTAGTAATTTGGTGGAGTCCTGTCATTGACCTCAACTGGTTTGGGCTGGATGGACTATTATCTTAAGTTTGTGGTTTTTGCAAAATCACAAGACTCTTTCTGATTGGCTGAATCCACCTGTGCCTTCCTAGCCACCCCATCCCAATTCCTTGTTTGCTTAAGGCTTCTATTGATCACTTAATTGTTCTCTGAATACCAATCTTCCTTAACCTCTCATATTCTAAAAAATTCTGGCTCAGTGGAACCCACTATTCCACATTACTTCAAAGTTTGCAACTGTGGAGACTCAATTTTTCAGCATTTCTCACAAATTAATTGGATAAGGCTGTGTTTGAATTTAGGAACAAGTGAATTGAAAAAAAAATATTCAAAATTTTAAGAGGAGATTCTAACCCTAATTCAAAAAGAAGTCTGACTAAGGCAGCTGAGAGTCAACTCCAAGCAGTAGATGGCATGTACACATGCTACTAATAAACAATTAGCCTCTTTATATATATATATATATATATATATATATATTCCTCCTACTACTAAATACATTTTGAAGAGCCCATTTGAATCTACAAAACAGAATAAGTTATTCACAATTATTATTGCACTGTATAGTGTTCAATAAATTCTTCATATTTTTTCAGATAGTAAACATGCTGTTTATGTGGTTAATAATATAGAAACAGTCCCATCCCTGAACCCTCTCCTGGTTAAATGAGATTTCTTTAACACAGCAACTATTAATTTAACATTTCTTTTGTTTAAAGAATGGTGTATGTTTGCACAATATTAATAACTAAGGAGTTTTTATTTTCCATACTTAAGACTTTTAGCAAAACTGAAACAGTTTCCTTCCATGTCATTTTTGTCTGTGTCTGTGTCTCTGCCCAGAATGTCTGCGTCATGTCTGCATAGATTTTGTTACCTGGAAACATTTAACATTCTTGATTCTTAAAAAAGGGAAAAAGCTTGACTTTTTTCTGTGGACCCGGTTCTGGCCAAGCTGCGGGCTACAGAAATAAAGTTAGCTAACTAAAATTATAGAACTGCAAAAATGAAATCTTTGCAGATTCTCAAGGTTCATTCTAGGACTGCAACAACAACAACAAAAACTAGAAAAATAGCAACTTTTTCCTACCCCTCTTTCAACTTTTATCTTCTCTGGAGTTTCCTTCCTCTCCAGTGAGAAAGCACCCCAGAAGGTATTAAGGGTAGACCCTCTCTATAACACTGACCACTCAACATGCTCTACTCTGAATGCATGTCAGTTGTAAGGCTTGCTAACAAGATCGACAAAACTCATATTCCTCTGCTTGCTAACCCCTCTCATCTCAAATAAGATTAAGAAAAGAGAATGCTGAAGAATGGTAGGGAAATTCTGCCTCACCAGTGCAAAGAGAAAAGCAACAACAGCTGTGGGGACCTCACACAACCTTGCCCAAATACCTCTCCAACCCACCTTGGGGGAATGGGGATGGAGTAGCAGCAGCCAGAGCCAATGGTCAACATTCCCTAGCTCTGGTACCTTAAACCTGAAACTACCATCAAAAGGATATCCTGACACCAGTCACCCCAGGCTTCAGCCTTTAACTGCCTGGGAAGAATCTGGGCAGCACCCAGCAGGGTGCTATGAGAGTGAGAAAGCCTTCAACCACTGCATTTGGTAAATCTATCAGTCTGTTTCAGTTTCAGAAATGTATTAGCTATGTAATTTATGGCAAATTATTTTAAATCTGCCCAATTTTCTGATTTGTAAAGAGAAGTAATTATAATTGTTGTTAAGATTGCAAAAGTATTTAGCATTAAACAAATGCAATTGCTTCATATTTGATAACTTTATATGGGTTTTTAGATGTGACCAATATACAGTGCCAATGTTGACATAAATGATTTGTATGTGTATATTTTAACTAAATTAAGCAAATTCAATTAATTAAAGCTCCCCAGGACTAGAAGGATAATGCATAGAGGAAAGATAGTCTCTTTCTCTTTCTTCCCTCTTCCCTCCATCCCTAACTGCAGCAGAGATCCTTTGACTAAGGGGTGAGAGGGAAAAAGAAAATATACATAAGTTAATGAAATTTGTTATTTGAGATATGATAGTAAAAGCACTTTTAAAGGAGCTCTAATCAAAGTGCCCTAAAGATTATGTGAATTGTAATCCATTTGCACTAATTGTGCATACAGAAGATTTAAGAGTGTGGAAAATTTATGAAAATAGAAAAGCAGTTCACTGATACTTTGAAAACTCTGGCAACAAACAGACTGCTTTTGAGTTATCTAGAGTCAGACTTATGAGGGTCCAGTTGCCAAAAAACTGACACTTTAACTCTTTCCTGGCTCATAAAAGAGAAATGATTTGTGTGAATTTGAAAATATCCAAATGGCAATTCATTTTTTTTCTGGAACATTGGAATTTAGGGAATATCATGAATTAAATTTGTCAATTAAAAAAAAATCTCTTCTGTCTCAATTTAAAAGAAAGTTGCTTTTTCTTCCTAAAACAAAAGGGAAGCTTATTTAAGGGAATAGAAATCTTCCCTGAGAACTTCTTAAACTCAACAGCTTGGGAACTGAATAAATGTGACAATCAGAAGAAGTTGGAAAGTTTATTTAGCCTGGCTAATCCTGTTTTAAAATATTTTGTAAATGTAATTTAGGGAATTATATATTTTCACCTTTGCTAGGAAATTAAGAAGAAAATTTCAGCTAAGACTATTTGGCTATTAGGAACTAAAATTATTAACTGAGTTATTTGGAGGTACTGTCATCATGTCAAATCCAAAACTGATAATTACTGTGTATGGAACAAGAGGGAGGAGATGAAAGCCTTATCAATTCACCTTCAGGTATAAGGGTATGCAGCACCTTTTCCCCTTTCACAGAGTAGGGAAAAGGTATCAAACAGCACAACCCAGAAAAACACTAAGAATGGTTGGGGTGGACAACAGCAAGCTCAGCCCTTTCTCTAGGGTCTCTGTCAACTCCTCTTAATTTGTTAGCTTGCCAATTTTCTTGAAACCATCAGGGTACACAAGGTCATCAGTTCTGAAAAATAAGCTTGTTTAGGATGTATAGTTCCTACTCAAAGAATGTGTTTACTAAGAATCTATAAACTTGTTTACTAATTAATCCTTTGCACTAGGATGAGTTTAAATATATAAAACAAGTCAGACACAATTTCCTATGTATGTAAGTCCAGGTAAACTCTTAAAAAAATTATTTATATAGCCTTAAGCTTTGATTAGTAGAATTTGCAATTGGAGATAAAAATCTCTTGGGACTATAAGTGATATTTTTTGTTGTGAATTTGTTTGCTTGATTATTAAGTCAGCAATTTGAGAGAACCATAAGTTTCTCAGAGAAATGTGATCCTGAACTGTTACAGATAGAGATCTGTATCTGACAAGAGTTGGGAGGAGATCCTTGGCCTCCACTCAAGGTGGAATCCTTGTGACTCAGTTCTCTAGTTTTGTTTCCTTGAATAAGAACCCACCTGATCATTTCTGAGTCTGGCTATAACGTGGAACTGTTATAATTGGATATGAAAACTGATCTAAGGATGTTTTATCCTGTTATGTGTATGCTCCCACACTGAGGACTGAAGAACCAGTTTTGATGGTATTATAATCATACCCCTGTATTTTCCTCCTATAACAAATTTCTATAAGTGAGCAAATGGTCAATAGAAGCCATGAGCACAATTCAAGCATATAATATTTTGTTGGTTTCAATCTGAAAATATGTATTCGTTATATTCTAAATGATTTGATGAATGAGTATTTGGCCTAATCAATATGTTACTAGATGTTTATGTTTGTATGAAATAAGGTCCCTTAAGGTTTCCAAAATAACATAAGAACAATTAACATAATTGAAATACCTAATTGTTGTTTTATTGTTTATTGAGTCTAAAGCTGAAACATCTTTAACATTTGTATGTACTGTGTGTCGTGCGACATAAATATATTTCTTTACATAAAAAGTTGTTGGCCAATCTTTACTGAACTTTATATATCTTATAGGAGTCCTTGTGGGCTCATCATTCTATCTCAGATTATCCTAATCTCTATTTGTTAGAGTTCTCTTTTATTCTAGATTTTACTCAGTTACAACTGTATTGATCAGCTTCAGGGAGATGAATCAACCATTGGATACTTCAATAAGTTCCAGCTTATCACTTCCTCCAAAAAAAGGATGGGACCTTGTAAGTGACTCAACTCTATGTCCATTTCCAGCAGGAAGGAGTTTCAGAAGATGAGATCGTCACCCCTGTCCCCAGAAGACTTTGGGCTCCATTGGTTTGAGAAGGAACTGGAACTGGCTGGTGAATGGACCCCAAATTATCCAGTGTCTAGATGGGTCCTTTGTTACAATATATTTGGGATTTAGGATGGCATACATTTTCACATCTCAGATATGGGATTCTAAATGTTTCAGGCCTCCCAGAATTATACTGTACAGGTGTGCTTAAAATATCCAAGGCTGTTTCTAACTACAGATACCATTTTAAGAAATGGAACTGGAATCCAAATCATGCATGTGCCAAGAGGATACACTGTAAAATGTTACAATTATGTTTTATCCCAATGTCTTACTTCTAATTCACTACCTATGGGTCTTATTAAACAGATCAGGAGGTGTTCACCTGTTTGTATGAGAAAACATTAAAAGAAATTTATAAATTTAAAAAATTAATGGTCCAATAATATTCTTACTTGAGCTTTGATATTAGGCCTTTTCCTTAGTCATAGTGTGATTTTAGCACCATTCTGGATTTGTTTCATATGTTTTATGTTTGGTACAAAGGAATGAATGTGTGTGCATGTACAAGTGAATGTGTGTTTACACATTCAAATCACAAACTTTGCATTAGAAAAAATCATAATTCATTACTGATCTTGTCATACAAAGTAACTAGTTTATCTTAGATAATTAGTATTCCATTTATGATCTATCATCCTTTCACACAGACTGTCATTCATGAATGCAAATGCAAAAACTAAAACAGCTGTGATATTTTACTAGCAAAGAAGATGCAATGTATATACTTAATAAATTAATGAACTACTAGCTCATTTTACCAGTTGCATCATTTAAACTTCATATTCCCTAATATTATGATTTCTAACAGCATAATCAAATGTCATTTGTTATAATGTGTAAATATTATGTAACTCCAAAGTCATTATCTTCTTATTTTATTTAGCATGTATAGCTATTATTTACAGGTTTTCACATGATATAGAAACAGAGCTGTCAGTAATTTTAAAAATCCTAGCAAACAGATAGCTATCTGAAGAGAGGCCACAGAGAATCTGTTTAATGTGAGTGAACATTATTTTATACTATAACATTCCCTTATACTGAAAAAGTAAAAAGAGAAATGTTATATAATTTTCATTTTCTAACAAAAACTGACTTCAGAGAAAGTCAGTGGAAAAAGATTATATTTCTACTTTACCTTATATACTTTTTAAAAGTATTTGCTCCTTGTGATTATTGATTATTTTCTCCTTTGTACCTTGTTTTCCAACCTGGCAAATATTAGGTGGCATACACAATTTTATAGATTGATCTTGAATGCCTGAAGACAAAAATATTGGAGTAAATTGTAATTTATCTTTGGATTTCAATTTCAATGCAATTATGCATTCAGCAATATTGTATTTATTAATACTGCAATTACATTATTCATTAAATAAATTATCATACATTAAAAATTACTCATTTTATATTCAAAAAGCTAGTAAAAGGAAGTCCACTTTAGGCCATCTGATGTCTCATATAATTTTGTCATTCCTGAACAATAACTTTTGGATAAATAGATTTTTACTTGATAACATTCTAATGTATTCATTTTATGTAAATACAGTAAACATTTAAAAGTGAATCATTTGATTTGAAATTAAGGAATCATTTTTCTTGGTAAAAGGATAAGAATTTATTATGAAATACAAAATATGTTCTTTTTTTCTCTCAAATGGTTTTGAAATTCTCTGATAGTCTTTACCATTTCTCCCAAAGTATGAGGCATTCAGTATTAGAGTATAACTTCCAGATGAATTTAGTTATTACTTTTTCTAGCTCCATAACATTAATTTGGCAGTTTGATTGGTATGGCACTGAACAAGTAGACCCAATTTGAGTAGAATTGTTATTTTTATTATATTAGTTTGGCCTAATGGGTCCATGAACAATTAATATTTTCCCATTTGTTTAGATCTGAATTTATTTGTGCAAAAACTGTTTTGTGATTGTGTTCATATAGATCCTGGGTTTGTCTTGACAGGTAGACTTCCAAATATTTTATTTTGTCTTTACTTATTCTAAATAGAATTTCTTTTGCTCCTCTTGCTGCTAGACTTTCTGAGTAATATATAGAAATGCTGGTAATTTGTATGAATTTGTTTATATTATATATATATATATAATATATGATATATATATATATATATATATAGTTATAACCTACAATTTTGTTAAAGCCATTAACTCTTTCAGGTAGGTTTTTAGATGACTCTCTAGGATTCTCTAAATACACCATCATATCATCTGCAAAGAGTGATACTTTTATCTCCTTATTGCCTATTCTAATTCCTTTAATTTCTTTTTCTTTTCTTATGGCTAAAGCCAACATTTCTAGTACAAAATGTGGTGATAAAGGACATCCTTGTTTTACTCCTGATCTTTTTGGGAATGCCTCTAGCTTCTCTTCATTACAAAAAATGCTTGCTGATGATTTTAGATAGATGCTGCTAATGATTTTAAGAAAAACAACATTCAGCCCCATCCTCTCTGGTGTTTTTAGTAGGAATAGGTGATGTATTTTATCAATAGCTTTTTCTGCATCTCTTGAGATTATAATGTGACTTCTGTTAGTTTTGTTATTGATATGGTCAGTTATGGTAATAGTTTTCCTGATATTGAAGCAGCCCTCCATTTCTGGTATAAATCCTACTTAGTCATAGTGTATTATTCTGCTGATGAATTGTTGTAATCTTTTTGCTATTTATAGTTTTTGCATTGATATTCATTAGGGAGATTGGTCTTTATTTTTCTTTCTCTATTTTGACTCTTCTTGCTTTAGGTATCAGTACCATATTTGTGTCACAGAAGGAATTTGACAAGATTCCTTTTTGTTTTATTTTTCCAAATAATTTAGATAGCATTGGAATTCATTGTTCTTCAAATGTTTGGTAGAATTCACTTGTAAATCAATCTGGACTGAGAGATTTTTTTCTTAGGGACCTCAGTGATGGCTGTTTCAATTTCTTTTTTTCTAAAATGAGACTATTTAAGTAAATTATTTCCTTTTCTGTTGATCTGGGCAGTTGATATTTTTGTAGATATTCATTCATTTCAATTACATTGTCAGATATATTGGCATACAGTTGGGCAAAATAACTCCTAATTATTGCTTTAATTTCTTCTTCATGGGTTGCAAATTTGGCCTTTTTATTTTTGATGCTGATAATTTGGGTTTTCCTTTCCTTTTTTAAATAAAATTAACCAAATATTTATCTATTTTGTTTGTTCATAGAACCAACTCAGTTTTATTAAATACTTCAATAGTTTTCTTAGTTTCATTTTTATTGATCACTACTTTGAGTTTCAGAATTTTTACTTTAGTATTTAATTCTGAATTTTTTTGTTTATTCTTTTTCTAGCTTTTTTAGTTACATGCCCAATGCATTGATCTCTTCTTTCTTTATTTTATTCATGTGCCTATTGAGAGATAAAATTTACCCTAAGGACTGTTTTGGTGGCATCCCATAAGTTTTGCTATGTTGTCTTATTATTGTCATTCTCTTGATGAAATTATTGACAGCTTCTATGATTAATTGTTTGACACACTTGTTCATTAGAATTAGATTACTTAATTTCCAACTGGTTTAAAGTATATACTTCAGGGCAGCTAAGGGGCGCACTGGTTAGAGCACCAATCCTGAAGTCAGGAGGACCTGAGTTCAAATCTGATCTCAAACACTTCCTAGATGTGTGACCCTGGGCAAGTCAATTAACCTCAATTGCCTCAGGAAAAAAAAAAAAAGTATATACTTCCCTGGCCTTTTATTGAATGTAATTTTTATCGCATCATGGTCTGAAAAGAAAGCATTGACTTTCTGCCATTCTGCATTTGATTGTGATGTTTTGATGCCCTAATACAGAGTCAGTGATTGTGTAGGTACCATGCACTGCTGAAAAAAAAAGTGTATTTCTTTTTGTCCCTATTCAATTATCTCCAGTTCCAGAGGTTTATCATATTTAAGTTTCCTACGATTCTATTAACCTTCTTGGTTTCTTTCTTGTTTATTTTTGTGGTTAGATTTATCTAATTCTGAGAAGGGGGTGTTGAGGTCCATCATCAGTATAGCTTTGTTGTCTACATCTTCTTGTAACTGGCTTAATTTCTTCTCTAGGATTTTGGATGCTCTGCCACTTGGGGCACATACATTTAGTACTGATAGTCTATTGTACCTCTTAACAAGATGTAGCTTCTTTTCTTAACTTTTTTTAGATCTATTTTTATTTTTGTTTTATCAGAACAGAGTTGTTACCCTGCTTTTTTTTTCTGACTTCCCTGAAGCACCATTAGCTCTGCACCAGACTTTTAGCTTACTCTGTATGTATTTCTGTTTCAAATTTGTTCCTTTCTAACAACATATTGTAAGATTCTGTTTTTTAATCCACTTCGCTATTTGCTTCTGTTTTGTTGGGAGTTCATTTGATTCACATTTACAGTAATGATTACCAGCTATGTATTTCCCTCCATCCTATTTTCACCCCTATATATACTTATATCTTTCCACCTTGTCCTTTTTCAGTAAGGGTTTTGTTTCTAACCCAGTTTACCCTCAATCTGGTCTCCCTTCTATCACCCCTTCTCCCTTCTCTTACCTCCTTCTTTTAATGTTTCTGCCCTCCCTTCTATTTTTTGCTATTTCTCCTCCTACTTCCTTATAGGATAAGACAAATTTCTATATCCAATTGAATGAATATTATTACCTCTTTGAGCCAAAATTGATGAGATTAGGCTACCAATAATGCTCACACCCCTCCCTTCTCTCCCTCTATTGTAATAGGTCTTTTGTGCCTGCCTCTTCAGATGATCTAATCTGGTCCATTTTACCTCCCTTTTCCTCTTCTCCCAGAATAATCCTTTTGTCATCCCTTAATGTCTTCTTTAATATCATCACATCAGAATCAATTTATACCCATACCTTTTGGCTACATAAGCCTTCTTTAACTCCTTCTTGTTACTCCTAAGAATCTTCCATCTTCCTATGTAGGAGGTATAGTGTTCAATCTTTAAATCATGTGGTTCTTTTTTTTTTCTTTCCTCTTTATCTTTTTATACTTCTTTTGGGTCCAATATTTGTAGATCAAATGTATTGTTTAGTCCTGATCTTTTCAATAAAAATAATTAAAAGTACCCTACTTCATTGAAGATCTGTCTTCTTCCTTGAAAGATGATGCTCATTCTGGCTAGGTAGTTGATTCTTGGTTGTAATCCAAAATCCTTTGTCTTGCAGAATATTGTTTTTCAGGCCAACTGAACTTTTACTGCAGAACCTGTCAAATTCTGAGCAATCCTGTCTGTTTATAGTTTATAGTTTTACAATGATGTTTCTTGGAATTTTCCTCTTGGGATCTCTTTCAGGAGGTTATTAATGGATTCTGTCAATGACTACTACCCCCTCTGATCCTAATATATCAAAGCAGTATGTTTTGATGATGTCTTGAAGAATGTAATCCAATCTCTTTTCAGGTCCGGGCCTTCAGGTAGTCCAAAATTTTTAAATTGTCTCTAGAATGTTTGCCAAGTCAGCTTTTTCTAATGAAGTGTTTTACATTTTCTTCTACATTTTAATTTTATTTTTTAGTTTGTTTTCAGTGATTCTTGATGTCTCCTAGAATCATTAACTTCCATTTACCAAGTTCTAGTTTTTCTTCTGTATGATTTTCTTCAGTTAGTATTTCTATCTCATTTTCTATTTGATTTAGTCTCCTTTTTTGCATTGGGCAAGTTGTAGTTTTTAAGGAATTATTTTTATTTTCCAAGCAATTGACTCTCTCTTGCATACCTCTCATTTAATTTGCCAATTTGCCTTCTACCTCTCTTATTTCAGTTGTAAAATCCTTTGTGACATCTTCCAAGAAGGCTCTTTGAGCTTGAGACCAACTCATATGTAATGCATATGCAATTATATGCAATCAATATGCAAGCATCATATGTAATGGAGACAAACTAAAACCATTCCCAATAAGATCAGGAGTGAAACAAAGCTGCCCACTGTCACCATTACTATTTAATATTGTATTAGAAATGTTAGCTTTAGCAATAAGAGAAGAAAAAGAGATAAAAGGAATCAGAGTAGGTAATGAAGAAACCAAATTATCACTCTTTGCAGATGACATGATGGTATACTTAGAGAAACCTAGAGACTCAACTAAAAAACTACTAGAAACAATTCACAACTTTAGCAAAGTGGCAGGATTCAAAATTAATCCACATAAATCATCAGCATTTGTATATATTACCAACAAAGTTCAGCAGCAAGAGATACAAAAAGAAATTCCATTCCAAATAGCACATGATAGGATAAAATATTTGGGAATCTATCTGCCAAGGAAAAGTCAGAAACTATATGAACTAAACTACAAAACACTTTCCACACAAATAAAATCAGACCTAATCAATTGGAAAAATATTAAGTGCTCATGGGTAGGCAGAGCGAACATAATAAAAATGACCATACTACCCAAACTAATCTACTTATTTAGTGCCATACCAATCAAACTCCCATGAAATTATTTTACAGATCTAGAAAAAATAGTAGCAAAGTTCATTTGGAAGAACAAAAGATCAAGGATTTTAAGGGGATTAATGAAAAAAAAGGCAGATGAAGGTGGCCTTGCTGTACCAGATCGAAAACTCTATTATAAAGCAGCGGTCATCAAAACCGTTTGGTACTGGCTAAGAAATAGAGCAGTCGATCAGTGGCACAGGATAGGTTATCAGGACAACCTAGGCATTAACCTTAACAATCTAGTGTTCGATAAACCCAAAGACCACAGCTTTTGGGATAAATACTCTCTATTTGGCAAAAACTGCTGGGAAAATTGGAAACTAGTGTGGAAGAAATTAGGGCTTGACCCATCCCTAACACCAGATACCAAGATAAGATCTAAATGGGTTCATGATCTAGATATAAAGAGGGACTTTGTAAGCAAGTTAGAGGAACATAATATAGTTTATTTCTCAGACCTGTGGAGATGGAATAAATTTATGTCCAAAGAAGACCTGGAACTCCTAATCGAACACCAGATTTTTTTGATTTGATTATGTTAAGTTAAAAAGTTTCTGTACAAATAAAACTAATGCAGACAAGATTAGGAGGGAAGCATCAAATTGGGAAATCATCTTTACGTTTAATGGTTCTGATAAAAGCCTCATTTCTAAAATATATAAAGAATTGTCTCATATATATAAGAATTCAAGCCACTCTTCAATAGTTAAGTGGTCAAGGGATATGAACAGACAATTTCCAGATGATGAAATTAAAACCATCTCTAGTCATATGAAAAGTTGCTCCAAATCACTATTGATCAGAGAAATGCAAATTAAGACAACTCTGAGGTACCACTACACACCAGTCAGATTGGCTAAAATGACAGGAAAAGATAGCAATGAATGTGGGAGGGGATGTGGGAAAACTGGGACACTGATACATTGTTGGTGAAACTGTGAACAGATCCAACAATTCTGGAGAGCAATTTGGAGCTATGCTCAAAAAGTTGTCAAACTGTGCATACCCTTTGACCCAGCAGTGTTTCTACTGGGCCTATATCCCAAAGAGATCTTAGAGGAGGGAAAGGGACCCACATGTGCAAGAATGTTTGTGGCAGCCCTTTTTGTAGTGGCTAGAAACTGGAAACTGAAGGGATGCCCATCAATTGGAGAGTGGCTGAATAAATTATGGTATATGAATGTTATGGAATATTATTGCTCTGTAAGAAACGACCAGCAGGACGATTTCAGAGAGCCCTGGAGAGACTTGCATGAACTGATGCTGAGTGAAACGAGCAGAACCAGGAGATCCTCATACACAGCAACAACAGTATTACATGATGATCAATTCTGATGGACTTGGCTCTCTGCAACAAAGAATTGTCTCAAACTAGTTCCAATTGTTCACTGAAGAAAACCATATACACCCAGAGAGAGGGATATGAAATATGGACCACAACATAACATTTTCATGATCTCTATTGATATTTGCTTGCATTGTGTTGCCTTTCTCTGATTTTCTTTTTTTTCTTGTAGATAGGATTTTTCTTGCACAACTTGTCAAGTATTTCAACATTATTAACATGTAGTGGACTTCCTGCCATCTAGGGGAGGGGAGGGGACTGGAGGTAAAAGTTGTAATGGAAAGGTTTGTAAAAATCAATGCTGGGGAACTACCTATACACATGTTATACAAATAAAAAGGTTTAATTAAAAAAAATAAATATTAAAAAAAATAAGGGCCATGCTGTTATTGGTAGATATATCTGTGTACGGTTTCCTTAAGGAAGACCCTAAAACAACTCTTACTTACGTTATTTAATGTTCATAAGTTGCCGTATACTGGATATAGACTTTTAGAGATAAAACAGAGTATTGGCAAAAATCCAAAGTGTCTCCTGAGTTTATATATTAAAGATAACTTAATTATTATTAATAAATAAAATAAGTAAAATTATTTTAAATAGTTTCTTCTCAAATAAAAATCATATTTTGTCAAAATAATGCCAGATGAACTCTTGGCAACAAGCCTGTAGAGTTTTAAATAAATCAGTTTTCTCCCCAAAACGTGGGGGATGGTAGAATCAGGGATGATTAAAACTGTTTTGTTTTACAAAAGAGTTCATTTTCCTAGAGCTACATTTGCTTTGTTACAAATTTACTATTTTTCAACTTAACACTTCCCTGAAAACTGATGTACAAGTATTTCTAATTCACGGAAAGCAATAACTGAAAGCATTCTACTTTAATACAAATTCCACTTTCTAGTTGCTTCTTTTGATGAATGACTAGATATTTGGCATTTTGCTGGATGAGTATTAAGTAGATCACAAAATTTAACTATTTTCTGCATCAAAAAATACAAGGAAACAAACTACAGGAAAAAATAACAACAAAAAAACCCAATAGCAATATCGCCATCTTTTGGCCAAAGCTACAAACAGATCTTGCTTTTTCATTAATGGCACAAGTCATGATCCTCAGGAAAATAAATTCTTTTGATTATTTTATTCCATGTATGGGGTTTGGAATCATATTCAATGTCCTTCCCAATAACAATTAGATATAAAATAGCTATAGAAACCAATATTCTGGGGGAAAAAATTAAAGGACCAAATGATTTTTAGGTTCCATTTTTACTTTCTTCTTCCCACTAAAACCAGAAAGAGTAATTTTTCAATTTTTGTATTTCTTACTTTGACTACTGCAACAGCCTTCTGATTAGTCTTCTTGACTGATTCCAAATAATTTTTTCTTCAATCTATGCTTTGTGGAACTGATTAATTTTTCTGCAGGCCCCACTTGAAAACTTGAATCCCTCATCACTGCTTATAGGATAAGGCATATCTTGACATTTAAGGTCTTCCACAGACTTGCTCCAATCTTCCCAGTATTAATTTCTTCTATTCATCTTCACTTACTCTGTATTCTAATCAAACTGGGCAGCTATCTGTTCCTATTACACTCTTGTGCTCTTAGGTATTAGTTAAAGAACCAGAATTCCAATTCTTGCCCTTCCTCCTCCCCTCCATTGCCTTCCAACTTTTCTGACCTTGGACAAATCACTTTATCTCTGTGAGCCTCACAGAGATACTACTAAAAAATGGAATACTTTCCTCAGTTCTCAAGCCTCACACATTGGTCTTCTCACTAATTTCACATTTAATCAATAAATTTAAGAGGTCCAAAGTATCTCTTCATAAGATTTCTGCAGCCAAGGGATGTGAACTAGGTCTTGAAGAAAGCTAGATAGGGAAGCCTGTAAATAGAAGAAGACAGTAGGCAATTGGGCCATTCAGTGCAAAAAAAAAAGTAACAATAGTTACCATTTATATTGTGTTTATGGTTTGCCATGAACCTTACAATCAACCATTACTTTACTGATGCTCAAAATGTTCAGAGGCAAATACTATTAAACCCTCCATTTTATAGATGAGAAAACTGAAGCCAACAGAAATTGGGTAATTTGCCAAGGATCACATAGCTGATAAGTGCCTCAGGGTGGATTTGAACTTAGGTCCTCTTTAGTCCAATCACTTCTATCCTTTTAGTCCAAGCACTTCTATCCTTTGTACCACATTGATTTAGTAGACAGCATGTCATATGTCACATAGCAAGTGAGCAGTATAGCTAAATTATAGAATACATGAAGGGGATTAAATTATAAGATGACTGGAAAGGTAACATACCAACAATGGTAAATGCCAGAAAATGACCTCCTCATAGGAAGTTACTGGTGCTTATTGAGCATGGAATAACAAGAGTCAGATCTAAGCTTGTAGAAAATCAGTTTTGCATCTGAGTTGAGAATGGAGTGAAGTGAGAGACTTAATGCAGGGGGATAGATAAGGAAAAAGAATCTTGCAAGGAGACAGAGACAAAGATACACACAAAATACACACACACAAAGAGACACATAAAGAGACACACAGAGAGAAAAACAGAGACAGAGAGAGAGAAGGGAATCAGGATGGCTCTTGGCCTAAAGAAATAATTTAAATTCTATTAAGGCAAAAAAAAAAAATACATACAGAAGTGTTCGGCTTTAGGGCAACTAGAAAGCTCAATGATCCTTAGGCCACAGAGGCTAAGTAGATATTAATGCATCTTTCTCAGTATTATCTCCAAAAACCATGGCTGTTTCTGCCATTAAGCCTTTTAACAATTCTCAGAATTCTCAAGGAGACAGTTTTGCACAAGTTCAAAAGAGATGCCAACTTGCTGTAATCAATTGGCCCCCAGTCACTCAGGCTTTTTAGAACATAAAACCTCAATATGTAAAAATACAGAAAACAAGGAATATTAGAATTGTAGTAATATTAATACTAATTTTAATTAATGGCAAACTAGAAACTTAGTCAAGAATAAATAAATCATCTGGCTTGGAAAAGCAACAGTTTTTATTTTGTTTCTTTCTTTTTTGCCACTGTTTTTTTACAGGGGCCAGCCTGTGAAATTTTCTAATTTACTAGAACTAATCTATTTTGTATTATGTTCAGTTTGGGGAAATGCTACCTTAAGAGTTTGAAATTTTCAAAATTTCAAAAAGAATTGAAATAATCAAAACACCAGATAGATAACACATACACACGGAAGCTCCAGCTATAGTATTAACTTCCAATGTCATATAACAGTTTCCTTAAAATTCTTTCCCTCATTTCCCTAGACATGTAGCTAGTAACTTTTGCCTCTCATCTGATTCCTTGAAAAAAGTAAAGCATTTCTTTGATATTTCTTCTATCTTAACCAAAAGAAAGGATGCCAAGGAAATTTTTTCTATCAAGATCAGGGCAATTATTAGTAGACTCTAAAATCTGAGTGTCACTAACACAGATTCCAAATGGGAAAAACCCTTCAAATTTCACAACATTTTTGTCAAAAAATGGGTGGAAAGCATGTAAGGACAGAGGCTTTACTCATTTCAAGAAATTAAAATTAACAAGAAAATAATTTATTGAGAAAAGTGGGGAGAAAACCTGCTAGTACAGGTAACATTAACAATCTCCTAAAGAAGTTATTTGATTGGTTAATGGAATTTGTTATCACTATTTGCCAGTACAATAAATGTCATAGATGAATTTATAGTCATATGGAAAGGTTGAGGTGCCACTTCTTGGAGTTAGATTTAGCATTAGATTCCATGGATACTATCTGGAGCCATCACTTCATTTCTAGTAATGTAGAGGAAGAGGCTGTTTTAGGGAGTATGGTAGACAGGAGGATAAAGGAAACAAAAAAATGCTTTATTGATGTGATTTAACACCTAATAAGAATATTTGTATTATTATTATTAGATATTCATTGAAA